>JACXGM010001088.1:0-42591 GCA_016801145.1 Umbra pygmaea | reverse complement strand
ATGAGCATCCATTCATTTCATGTATTGTTGTTATGGTCTGACCTATGCCTTGTATTGGATTATTCTGCCTCTGGATTACCCTATTTGTACATTAGCCATATTAGCTATTCCGGTTTGACCTTTGCATTGTGTATTGGATTATTCTGCCTCTGGATTTCCCTATTTGTACATTTGCCGTATTAGCTATTCCGGTTTGACCTCTGCATTTTTTTTACTATTCTGTGCCTGTCCCGTGAACATTTCATACCTGTATTTTCAATAAACATTGTTCTCTTTTACTCCTTGAGTAATCATTACACTAGTGAATGTTTCAAATGTAATCATGTTTTCACATGAGACACTGACAATATACTCAATAAATGTACGTGAGTATTGGGAAATCCAGCTTTAAATTTCTCCACAACAGTATCTCAGACCTGCCTGGTGTGTTCCTTGTTCTTAATGATGCTCTCTGCGCTTTCAATGGACCTCTGAGACTATCACACAGCAGGTGCATTTATACGGAGACTTGATTACACACAGGTGGATTCTATTTATCATCATTAGTCATTCAGGTCAACATTGGATCATTCAGAGATCCTCACTGAACTTCTGGAGAGAGTTTGCTGCACTGAAAGTAAAGGGGCTGAATAATTTTGCTCACCCAATTTGTCAGTTTTTATTTGTTAAAAAAGTTTGAAATATCCAATAAATTTCGTTCCACTTCATGATTGTCGCTTAGAAGAACTTGTTGTTCTTCACAAAAATGTACAGTTTTATATCTGTATGTTTGAAGCCTGAAATGTGGCAAAAGGTCGAAATGTTCAAGGGGGCCGAATACTTTCGCAAGGCACTGTATATAGTGTTGCCAGGCGAACGTGTTATCCCCCCTGCTAGAACCGGCCCTGGGCCTAGGTGTAATTTATTCACTAATCGATACCATCAGAAAAGTCACTTATGTATTTTCCCATTATGCATGGACTGAAAAATTATTTTGGTAAAATTATAATAGATACAATCATATCACACTAGGGAAACTGTGTTTATCATTGATTAGGGTTGCAATATTTTACATTCTGACAATAATCACAAATAAATTGGTACATTTTGGTTAATGTGGGCTTTTTTAATTCATTCTAATATCTTAGTAACATCTTAACTAACCAGGCACAGTGTGGTTTTGGGGTGATTATTTAACAATCACTGAAAAAGTGTTCAAGTTTATGCCAATGTCAGACAGATCAATTAATGTGTGTTTGTAACTTGCCCTACCCAACCTGTCTCATCAGAATCGCTATCATGTGTCGCCGATGGGCTTTGAGTCACCTTTTGTGGGCTGGTTTGCCCTTCAAATACGTCCCTTTATTTTGGACTTAAAGTAGATCACATCTTGTTCCACTGCTTTTCTCTTTTTATTTTTCATCTCTTAACATTTCACTTGTTAGTCTGTATCTTTAGTGTAACTTGAAATTACGTCTGGTGACCAATTAGGGATTTTTAAGGGATAGTTTGGTATGGGCAGCACTGTGTGTAAAAAGAGAGAGAACATGATGTAGGAATTGCACTCAGAGAGTGTACCGCACCACACATGCCTGCAGGCCGGTGATCAACTCCATGCTGCAGCAAGTATAGTGATGACAAAATATATTTCCCGAACCTATTCACCAGCCCAACAACCAGCAACCCAACAGAATTCTCCTGATTCCCCGTTTTACTCAATCATTTGGTTTAGCTGCAACATTGTTTACAGGAAATGGCCAAGTTACAAGCTTTTTATACAGTTTTGTTTCATGACAAATTCAGTTATCATTTCTGCATAAACCATACCCTTCCTTGACTTTCTATTCAATTAAATAATTCAATGTCCACTAATGAAGGAGAGGGGATTTGATTTTGATTACAAGTTGGCAACATTCATTTTCTAAGAATGTATGTTTTAATTGCTAATGCTAAATATGTATCGCAATATAGGAAACCTCATACATTTAAACATGACATACTTTAATTTCTGACCAAGGGATGCATAATCAAAATTCCAACGACAGTTTCTCACCTCTGAAAACCATGCAGTCAGAGATACGTGCCAGGTCCTGTGTGGCGTCTTACCACAAAGTCATCACCTTGTTGCAAATACAGTATCCTGTCCCTCTCCACTGATTATGCTTTAACAAGAATACCGCCACAGGCTAAAACACTGTGCTTGAGCTAATCTTGCTACCTAAAAGTTCATAAAGTCAGTGATTCTTTTCACTTTTTAAACTAGAATAACAATTTCACCCATGGCTGTGATAAATTAACACAGTGATTTAAACAATTAATTTGACAGTAAGTTGCAAATATCATATTTTCAGCCCTAAATCACAGTAAATACGTTCTGAGGGAACTATTTTGTAAAACAGAAATATGTCAAATATGAACGTATAAGAGGTTCAATTACGTTTGTAGGGAACTAAATTGAACACTCGAATAACGTTCAATATGAACATTCGAAGATCATGACGTAGCATGTAAATAGCATAGTTTTTGCTAGGGCGGAGGTCGGGGATGGTGGAAGGGCGTATAAATCCGCGACTTGCATGCCAGTGTTCGCGAGTTCAAATCCAGACTGGAACTTTTTGTGTTTTGTTGTACAGACACGCGATTTGTCGGTTTTTGTAATGTTAACCCTAACCTTAATTCTAACCTTAACCTCAGTATTGTCATATCTAACCTTAACCGTTAGTAACCTCATGCCTAGCCTTAACCGTTAGTATCCTCCTACCTAACCTTAACTGTGAATGTTGCAATACAATTTCGAACGCTATGGAATGTATGGAATGTTCTCGCATAAATCCGCTAAACGAAATGTAAAGGAGCAACGTAATTCAAGTACAAATAGCCTAATAACAAAACGTGCAGTTCAAACGTAAAAACACCCTAAATAAGTTGGCATAGAACGTAATTTAGGTTTTTAAAATAGTTTCCTGAGAACGTAATTTGAGAGGAATTCTGAGATTTACGGTTGCATATTTTGCGTGTGTTTAGTACAAAATCAAGATATTTGCTGACTCTGTTTCAAAACCGCAATCAGAATCTTGACGTAGAACCAGTGCTTGAAGTGGGGGAAAAAGGTGCCGGTACTCTCTTGCATTGGCAAATGGTTATGACATTTGTGATTACTACAGTGAAAAACAAAACTTTGAAATATTGCTGGTACAGCAACAATGTATTGTTATTTATAACAACATAAATGTATTTATTTAAACAAGTCGTGTTTGTGTGTATGTCCCTTGACCAACAGTCAGGCCATGCATGTGTTTTGTTACTCAAAATTATGACGTTGGTGACTAAGGTAACGTTAATATTGGTAGCTGCAGACTCCTCATTAATGCTAGCAGTTCCGCTCACATCAACCTTCAAGGTCTAAGGAGTTTTAGGTCCGCCTGGCACAAAGTTGATGTTTTGGCCTCTAGAAAGGTCATACTTTGACCTATTAGTGAAAAGCATTATGGTTTTTGACTCAGCAGACCCATGGGTACAACATGGATGAATGAAATCCAACATCCTGCATTATTGAATTTTGTTTTATTAAATATTTATCCCAAAAAAACTAAAGAACATATGTATATATTCTTTTTAATGTGTTAAAGCATGTAAACCATGATGAATAAGACTGTTAATTGCATATTATCAAGCCACCGGGGCTTCTGGACCAGTGTGCAAAGTTTGGAGGCCATACAAACAAGTCAACATCAAAATGCTGCACCCATTTCTTACTAAATTTCTATACGTTTTTGAAATCCCAGCTATTTTTTTATTTATCCTGTCTGTAATGTGTTTAGTAAAAAAGGCTACAGTCTAAAAGACATGACCAACTTTGAGGCGGTATAGCTCCGGCATTGTTTAACGTCTGATCTTCATCTTTCCAACGGTACCAAGCATTTACGGTTCGCGAAATAATCGCGAACGTCGGGAGGCTGTGAAGGGTTTTAATTAACGTTAGTTTGAGCTCATGAATCGTACCAGATGTTTCTGTTGGACTTGGACCTCTGTTGACGTGTCTGGTTCTGGAACATGCGTTCTTTTAGTACCTTTCTGAAGCCAGGCTAACATAACGACTTACAAAAAAACAGACTTCTTTTTAGAGAAGCTTTATAGTTTCTTGGTTTTTAACAGTGAAAAATCTGTTATGGTCAGGCGGTAGCTCCAGACATCAGACCAACATCAGACAGCTTTTTCAAACTAGCGTCCGTGGAGAAGCAAACTTGTGATAAGGTGGGCCTATTGCTTGCCTTTACGCGATTCGTCACGAGATCTGATGTCAAGTAGTGCCCTCTGGGTAGTGTAGTGTATGTAACGTTAAGATCATTACCAATCTTTCTGACACTGACGCTTTCTCTGTCAGTGAGATTAAGTACCGGCTACCTAGTGGGACGCAAGAAAAAGTGCAAGTACGCTTAAGAGTAAAATGTAGAAGTGTCGGTACTGTGTACGGTTGAGTACCGCCCCACTTTGAGCACTGGGTAGAACCACCTTAAAGCAGATGCATCTACCTCTCCAAAGGGAGGAATCTTGTATAATTGACAGTCCTTTTGAGATGTGCAGGGTGGTTCCTCCTCAAAGTTTTCTATAAAAGAAAGTGGCGTCAGGAGTTTTCTGCAAGTTTGGATAGTGAATCATTAACTGATATTGCCAGGCAACGCCACAAAAGTCATAGACATTTTTGTTGTGATTGTTCCTTTCAATAAAGAAATATTCTTTTTTTAAGTAAAAAAAGTAAAAAGAAATTGCTTAAGTTTATGCTGATACTTTGGCTCTGAAAGGGCAATCCTTTATCTTACAGAGAAGTGTTTAATAGTTTTGATTTAAAAAACGAATAAGTAAAACGGTACTTTCTGTCACATCAGGTCTTCAGAAAGAGTGTGTTGGAGGTGATAGAAATAAGTCATAAAACAGATATGTACAAATTTTCATTTTTTCTCCGATACATTTTTGATTAACATTACCATTACTAACGATACCTGTTTTACTGCAGGGTGATATCTTACTTTCTTACTGTCTTCTTATTTGAAGGTATGTTAATTTGTTGTAATCTTAATTGATAAGCTTTAAATCCTTCAATAACTTGCTCTCAGATCTACATTCAACTAATATAGGGCATAAATAATGAATGGCTTGGCCAATGTCAACCTGCATGTATATTTACATGTATGTCCCCATGTGGGAAAAGCAGAATACATTCCTTTTCAGTTTCTCTAACATATTATTATTATTATTTGGCCTATGGTTAAAAATCAAAGACACATTATTTTTAACTGAAACAGTTGCTGAAAGCATTTGAGTAAAATCCATTATGGAATGAACTGTTTGTATTGGGTGTAATAGTGTGTAAGAAATGCTCATCATAGATATGTGGTGTTAGAAAACAGGCTTTTACTCACACCTAAAGGTGTGCAGTTTGATCAGGGTCATTATTTATGGATGGTGCTGGTGTATTGAACTTTCTTTCAGTGAGGAGTGAGTTAAGGAGGGTGGATGACCAGGGGGTTCAGTTCAGGGTGCTATATGTGAGGTAAGGAGGGTGGATGGCCAGGGGGTTCAGTTCAGGAGGCCTTTATTTTAATACTGTTTTCATCGGGTGAATTATTCAATGAAATGAAAATAATATGTTTTTCTCATATCATGCCGCTAGGTTTAGACCAGACCATGAGCAAATAAGTAAACTGTGATATAACTACAGTGTTAATCAGGGTGTGTTTTCCACAAATAGACAAAGGTTGTCCTTTCCAAGGAAGCAACATTTTATCTATTCTTGCTATTTTCCTATAAAAATAATGTTGAGGTAAGAGTGTTTCTTCCTTTCTGGATATGTATAGTAAGTATGTCCACATACTCATCATCCCATGATTTTTTTCAATGATCCAATGGATGAAAAAGTACACATCATAATTTAGTTTTAATCCAGAGAGGGTTGAAAAGGCATCTAGATCCTCCATGAAACAATGCAGAGATTCCAATTGTGGATTTAATAGAAAACATGTATCATTAGCATACATTGACACCTCTATTTTTATACCATGGATTTCTAATCCCTTGATTTTATTGTTGTTTATTTAAATTTTGAAGCACAAGAGCAAAAATATATGTAGAAAGTGGACAACCTTGTTTCATCCCTCTTGACAGTTTAAGTCCTGTTGAGATATAGCCATTATTTATTATTTTACACCTAGGATTATTGTACATAACCTTAAACCAGTGTATGAGTGATTCTCCAAAATTGAAATAATCCAGGCATTTATATATAATATCCAGTTGTACTTTATTAAAAGTCTATTCAAATCAGGCCTGGTGTCCCAGCTATTTCATAGTGTTCTATTGTGTCTAAAACTTGTCTTATGTTACATACGCCTCACCTAAGGGTGGGGACCAACAACCCGCAGCTCAAGGACACTCACTGGACAGTGAAAAACAGCGAAGTGGACAGCGAAGTTACCCTACGGGTGATGTATGCCCACGGACGGCTTTGTCTACACACTCCAAGTGCGTTTCCCTTCTCCTGGGAAGAAAACAAAACAAGGTTAGTTATTCAAAACAATATGATTAATACTAATGGACATACACAATAAACAACCTAGCTTGCTCACATTCATCCAAAACACACACAAATACAGCCAGCTAACCACACACAAACCATGCGGTTTTCACACAGAGAGAGAGCCTGAAACACTGAATTGCAGGTTTTATAAACCAGGCTCCAAACAGGTCGCAGCTGACAGCGCTCATGGGGGGGCGAGATCAGAGGAAAACCAGACTGGGGGAGAATGAGCCCTGTCACCTTCGACCTGTTTTGTTGTAATGGCTCCTCCTGTTGTTCACAGACTGACAGAAGACACCCATTCACAGAACAAAAGACACTAACACAGACCAGGGAACACAGAACCAAAGGTACACTTCTACTGGGGGACGTAACAGTCTCCAATATCTAGTCTGGTTAGGGTGAATAATATTTGAGAGTACCTTTTGAAATGTGCTAAGCTTTTAGTTAGATTTTTTACATCGAAACATTGAAAAGAAAGCGACCTCCATAAAAAAAATCTGGATCATTATAGGTACCACTAGGGTACTGTTTTAGTAATAAAAAATCAGACTTTCCTGTTGCATGTCTGATCATTTATCTTTTATGTAAGAGGATTATAACTGTAACAATTATTTGTAAAATGTAATCATTTATTTCTTTAAAATGTTACTTTTCAGCTTGAAGGCTATTTTTATTTTGCTACCTAGTATTACTGTGACTTGCCACAGGTTTGATAACCTGACCAAATAAAGTGCAGCTCGCTAGTGTAACATCCAGTCCAGGATGGACCGGTGTAAGGACCATTGTTTAGTTTGTTCCCTGTGTTTCCTTCCTTGCTCCCTCGTGTGGGGTGTTTTGGCTCCCTCTTGTGTCTGTTTCATGTATTGCTTTGGGTTATGTTATTTAAGTTACGTCATTGTTAATTAAGTCCCCAGATGTTTCTTGTTGAGTCCTCGTTATGTCAGTATAAAGGTTGTGAGTTTTCGTGTTTCCCCTGTCGGTCAATCTGTTCCTGTGACGTGTCTCTGAGATGGATTATTGCATTATCTGTTTTGCCCCTCGTGGCAGTCTTTTGTTTTGTCGATTATAATTGGAATAAATATTGCAATATTGGCATTCCTTCTCGCCCGTCTCAGTCCTATCCATACACGAAGGGATACGTGACAGATTGACCGACCTAAAACCATGAGACAGCGAAGGAGCCACCGCACCTCCAGGGAGAGCCTTCCTCTCCTCCCCAGAGGAGGAGACGTTGGTAGGGACCTCGACCGGCTCAATCGCCGGATTATGGAGCAGGCATGGGCTATGGGCTACTCCCCGGATGAAGTAAGCTACGACTCAGAGGGAGTTGCCTGGTTTGGGAGTAGCTGGCTGGAGGAGGCATACGGCGGTGGAGAGGGGAGTTCTTTCCACGAGGAGGAGGAGGAGGACAGTGAATTCTGGGTGGACGAGGAGGAGGAGTGGGAAATACCCCCTGAGTGGTCTGGAAGGCCATTCGGCGGACACTACCACAGCCAACTCCACCGCAGCCCCGGATGGCTTCTACTCATTCCGGTAGGGATTCCATATTCCCTGGTAGCACACAGGCTATCTTTAGTAGCCCTCCTAGCTCTCCCCTGTTTCAAGCTAGTTCTTCTTCTGGTTGTATTAGCACCCTTACTAGCTTTCCGGCTAACCCCCATAGCTTACATGCTACATCCCCTACCTCCCAGGCTAGTTTTCTTTGCCCCGCTAGCTCCTCCAGAGCTAAGGCTAGCACTTTCAGCCCAGCTAGCTCTCAGGCTAGTACTCTTAGCTCCGCTAGCAGTCAGGCTAGCTTTCTTAGCTACTCTAGCTTCCAGGCTGGTGGTTACCATAGCACTCAGGTTCAGGGTTGTAGCACTCGTTTCAGGGTTCCCCGCCTGAATGTTAGCATCCCTACTAGTGACCCTAGGTCTCCAGTTATTGCCCCTAGGCCGCCAGTACCTGCCCCTAGGCCGCCAGTACCTGCCCCTAGGCCTCCTGTTATTGCCCCTAGGCCCCCAGTGGTTGCCCCTAGGGCCCCCTTTCACATGATGGCCGCCAACCCTGTTCAGTGGTGGTCCGAGGAGGAGGAGGAGATGCCGGCACTCATAGGAGGTTCAACCCACAAGATGGCCGACCTCCACAAGATGGCTGACAGTCTCCCCATGGAAATTTTCGGGGGGGGGCTATGTGGGGTGGCGACAGGACTCCACCCCCCTCTTTTGCAGTCCTGTCCAGGATGGTGACCTGGGGGACCTGCTCTGCCCATCACCACAGCCTCCAGCAGTCTGCCCACAGCCTCCAGCAGTCTGCCCACAGCCTCCAGCAGTCTGCCCACAGCCACCAGCAGTCTGCACACCGCCTCCAGCAGTCTGCACACCGCCTCCAGCAGTCTGCCCACAGCCTCCAGCAGTCTGCACACCGCCTCCAGCAGTCTGCCCACAGCCACCAGCAGTCTGCCCACAGCCTCCAGCAGTCTGCCCACAGCCTCCAGCAGTCTGCACACCGCCTCCAGCAGTCTGCCCACAGCCACCAGCAGTCTGCCCACAGCCTCCAGCAGTCTGCCCACAGCCTCCAGCAGTCTGCACACCGCCTCCAGCAGTCCGCTCTGAGCCCCTCCTTGCCACAGACCTGGAGGTCCTACTCCTCCCTCTGCCACCAGGGTTTGGCCACCGTCAGGACCCCGTCGCTGACGCCCCCATCAGCACCACCGTCGCTGATGTCTCTGTCCTCCGGACCCCCGTCGTTGACGCCACCGCCAGACCTCCCAGACCCCCTGCTTGTGCCAGGGCTCCCAGACCCCCTGCCACCTGGGCCCATCAAACTACCTTTCCCCAGACTGCTTGAACTGCCTTTCCCCGGGCCGCCACCTGAACTACCTTTCCCTGGGCCGCCACCTGACCTGCCATGCCCCTGGCCGCCACCGCCCTCTGTCCCTCCTGACCCCGGGCTGCCCTCTGTCCCTCCTGACCCCGGGCTGCCCCCTGTCCCTCCTGACCCCGGGCCGCCCCCTGTCCCTTCAGACCCCGGGCCCTCTGTCCCTGTTGATCCCGGGCCGCCTGCTGTCCCTCGTGGCGCCTGGCCTTTTGTGCCCACCCCAGTGTTCTGGGGTTAGGTGGGGGGCTCTGTAACGTCCGTTCCAAGGTGGACCGGTGTAAGGACCATTGTTTAGTTTGTTCCCTGTGTTTCCTTCCTTGCTCCCTCGTGTGTTGTGTTTTGGCTCCCTCTTGTATCTGTTTCATGTATTGCTTTGGGTTATGTTATTTAGGTTACGTCATTGTTAATTAGGTCCCCAGATGTTTCTTGTTGAGTCCTCGTTATGTCAGTATATAGGTTGTAAGTTTTTGTGTTTCCCCTGTCGGTCAATGTGTTCCTGTGACGTGTCTTTGTGTTGGGTTATTGCATTATCTGTTTTGCCCATCGTGGCAGTCTTTTGTTTTGTCGTTTATAATTGGAATAAATATAATTGGAATATTGGCATTTCTTCATGCCTGTCTCAGTCCTATCCATACACGAAGGGATACGTGATAGCTAGATTGTTGCATGGATTGAGGTAAATAACCTCAGGTACGACCAAAATCAAAACATAAAACATGAACAGGTGAGGTGAACTAAATAATGTACAATGCCTCAGTACGGTACCCCTTGCCTTAAAGCCCTTGTTTTATTTCACCTCATCCTCTTCTACAGAGCTGATGATTAAGTGCTTGTATTTGATGCCATCCTCCTGGTTCTCTCACATCAGCAATGTGCTGGTATTCTACCACTTCTGTTGAAATTGAATTCCTGAGGCTGCATTGCTTGTGCAGGGTACAAGTGTGCAACACGAAATAGCTTAACAGAAACCTTTTTACTATCTCAAAACATTTGTACTATATAGCATATTTTGTGGGCCTTTTCAGTTTTTTTTTATCTAGACAACCACGTTTGCCTGTACGTCTAACGTTACCAATTATATTTCACTTCAGTTCCCTCCCATGTGCGTTAAGCTATGTTCACCTCAATTAATGTGTAAGTCTATGGAAGCAAGGAGGGCCCACGAGCCTTCATGGTAGTGAACAAGGGACGCACGGCTCAGAGCAGAATTCAAATTGTGCATTTTGAGTGTTACCCATAGAGGGTGCTATTTTCCCTACTGAAACTTGAAACTAAGAAACTTGATTTTCATAAAGTTTAAATTTCCTGAGGATGATGATCCTCCCCTTCCTCTCCAGAAGATCCTCCACTG
This sequence comes from Umbra pygmaea, assembly GCA_016801145.1. Classification (NCBI taxonomy): domain Eukaryota; kingdom Metazoa; phylum Chordata; class Actinopteri; order Esociformes; family Umbridae; genus Umbra; species Umbra pygmaea. The sequence continues at coordinate 31,825 of JACXGM010001088.1, read as the reverse complement.
ATACACACAGGAAACATATGTATACATAGAGCTTCAAATGAGGCTTTTGCACATCATCATTCAGTTTATTTCATTGTTGCCATTTTACTTATATTTTATAGATAATAGCCTGTTCTGTTTTCAAATTGGAACAAAATACCTATCATCAACTAACACAAATAACCTACAAAATTGTATTAAAAAATATCTAATGGATATTCCCTCCTTAAATGAATATCACCATTCTGGAAATTCCATTAGTCATCTATATGGTAAATCTACAATATTTGCTTCAGTTAGCATCTCAAATGTCTCTTTTCCATCAAGTGAAACATAAAAAATATCATGTTCACTTCCTGCTTCCTGTCTGTTTGTTTTTTTAGAATAACACCATAGAGACGGCAAGAGATACTACTGACTTTTGAAACTTTCTCTATGTGTCTGTGATAAAGTCAGTTAACAATCAAAAGACTTTCAGATGGTAATAGAAATATCCACGTTCACGCTCTGGAGTGTTTCAAATATGTACTCTGGGATTTTTGGCCAATTTTTGCTCTGTCGAGTCGAAAAGAGCCCATTCAAATTGTGTCAATATGTCACGTATGTATATAAGAGGATGGAGACAGATGCAGAGTTCCAGGGTATTGATTTAATCCAACAATCAGAAACGTATAACAAAAGGCACATGTCTTGAGCTTCACAAATCACTGGCAGCATAACAGAGAGCAATACTCAACAACATAACATGGCATTGTCTTGGTTATATATACACAAGGGATATTAAGTAACAGCCACACCTGAACGTATAGGATGCATAGAGATGCCTAGACCACTCTACCCAGATAGCGAGTGAGTGTCTGACTAATATAACACAGCATACAATCCTACTCATCCTGTGTGTGTGTAGGGCAAAGAACATACACAGCCCCTAAGAATGCTAACTTAAAGAATAAACAAATAAGGACCCTAGTATTCAGGAGAGCCCGAACCCTGAGCAACCCTTACACAATAAGCCCAGAATGTATGCAAAACCTGAAACTGTTAATACATTGCTGTGTTACAATGGTGAATATGCTGATAGAGTACCCACATAAACTACATATTATACATGGAGCCAGAAATCGAAGGGATATATGTTTGATTTTGTTTTATCGGGAGGGAATGTGAGTGCATAGTATGAAAGTGGTTAATTTGTCTACGACAACATGTTTTACATTGGTGGAAACAATACCGGCAACACATATCTTAGGCTAGCAAAGTAAACAAATAAAATTTGCTGAACAAGCAAGATAACTAGCCATGGTAAAACCTGTGTTTTGAATGTTATATCCAGTTAGTCTATAATTTTCCCATACTTTATGGGCATATCTGCTGTTGAAATCATGTCTCTCTTTTTCATTCCTCAGGCATCTGCCCACTCATGCAATGGGACATGGATGCCTGGGGAACACATACACTCAAACAGACACACAAACACAGACACACACATGGGGTAGGTAGTATTCTCCTCACACAGTGGTATCTACTGTAGGTTACATGCTCCAGAATCCAGTCTCATTCTTGACACCCATTGGAGACGATGGTCAGGGAGGATGGACCTATGATTTTCTCATTTGGCTGGTCTTGGTATGGGTGGCATGTGATGGGATATTTCCAAACTTGGAATGGCAAAAACATTTTTCTGAATGTACTGACCGTATTCACAGACCAACAGGCACCAACCGAAGTGGAATCACACCGAGAATACTGACGCTCCATCGCTTGACGGGCAATGCTGTCTTCATTAAGCTTTGATCTAAAACGTTGCTGCTGCTGTGAATCTTGGCCAGTTAAATATTATAATTATCTAATAGAGGAGATAGTAGCTAGTGCTATACATGTGCATAAGTCAAGCACAAAAAATGTACCAGAGGGCAAAAAGGTTAACCAGTTGCCACTACCCATACCACTTTATTGATTAACATCAATTAGCATTTGTCTTCGCTTAATAACAAGTAAAATAGCAAATAGCTGACCTTATCCATGAGTAGTCTAACAAAAAAATCATAGAAGATTCCAGTTTGCAGTAGTCAATTGTATATGTAAAAAATATATTTCATCTTGCAATTTTTGTTGTCTTGGGCAGCTTGCTAGTTACTATGCCTTTATCGGAATTAGTCTGACCATTGTACTTATGTATTTAGTTAATTTGGGAACACTCTGGACTTACAGTGAATATGACTTACAGTGAATACAGAGACAGCCCCCCAGAGCAAATTAGGGTAAAATACTTTGCTCAAGGACACAACAACAGTTAGCACATTCGGGAATAGAACTGGCAACCTTCAGACTACAAGTCTGTCTCCCTAAACACTGAGCCATTAAACGCCCATGTAATGTTTATACCATCACCTAGGTTCTCCTTAATTGTGTACATAACTACTCCTCATTTGATCGCCTAACGATGCCTAGCATAATTACTTGATCACCTACTTTAGCTATGTGTAGCTTGATCACCTACTGTAGCTATGTGTAGCTTGATCATCTACTGTAGCTATGTGTAGCTTGATCACCTATTGTAGCATTGTGTAGCATGATCACCTACTGTAGCTATGTGTATCTTGATCACCTGCTGTAGCTATGTGTAGCTTGATCAGATGCTGTAGCTATGTGTAGCTTGATCACCTACTGTAGCTATGTGTAGCTTGATCAGATGCTGTAGCTATGTGTAGCTTGATCACCTACTGTAGCTATGTGTAGCTTAATCACCTACTGTAGCTATGTGTAGGTTGATCACCTGCTATAGCTATGTGTAGCTTGATCACCTGCTATAGCTATGTGTAGCTTGATCACCTACTGTAGCTATGTGTAGCTTGATCATCTACTGTAGCTATGTGTAGCTTGATCACCTATTGTAGCATTGTGTAGCTTGATCACCTACTGTAGCTATGTGTATCTTGATCACCTGATGTAGCTATGTGTAGCTTGATCAGATGCTGTAGCTATGTGTAGCTTGATCACCTACTGTAGCTATGTGTAGCTTGATCAGATGCTGTAGCTATGTGTAGCTTGATCACCTACTGTAGCTATGTGTAGCTTAATCACCTACTGTAGCTATGTGTAGCTTGATCACCTGCTATAGCTATGTGTAGCTTGATCATCTACTGTAGCTATGTGTAGCTTGATCAACTTCTGTAGCTGTACAGTGTAAGCCAAGGTGTAATTCGATGGGTAAAATATGTCCTGTTTTTATACCATTTCTAAGGAATGCAAATTTTTTCGTTATCCAGGAAAATGTCTTTTCTCTGCCATCTTGATAGCTATAGTATCTAGCTACCAGCTATAATGCCATCTACCTACTGTAACGTTATTGAAACAATGCGTCCACTTTTCATCTAATTCTCAAACCTTCCATCTTGAGTTTTAGCACAAATCTACAGCATGACTAGCCCGTAATTTTAATAAGATTGTCTCTAATCAAGCCACACATACAGTAGTTCACACGAACATCAAATCATTTAACTAACAGTATTTTAAAGAATTTATCCAACACGATTCATGTAATTTCTTTGAAGTTTACACATGAAAGTATAACAAATCTTTGATGCAATGTACTGTAATTACAAAATAGGCTCAACATCAAAGGCTGTAATAAATGTAATGTTTCTGTTATATTACACTAGCTTTTATATTCTTTTTGATCATGTCCTACGTTCATGTATAGCTTCAGCATAGGGTAAATGATGACAAATGTGGGGCATGCATTTTGTTTTAACCCTTACTGTGACAGGTACATTTGACAATTTTACAAACATGACTTGGAGAATAGTTTAAGAAGAGAGGATGAAAATGCTCGGTTGGAATCTATGTTGACTAGGGATGACTATTTGTTCATGTTGAAATGTTCAGCCAATCAGCTTACAGTTCCTTATCACACGATTACCGTAATGAACATAATAGTGGACATTTAATAATACAAAATATATCACTCCAAATTGTGGTAGTATTTCTTTCATTTCTGAAGTTACTATGATCACTGTCAAAACACTGTTATCTGAAATCATTCTACCAATAAACCACCACATCCAACAGACCCATGTGGAGTCCTGCCTTTGGGTAGCATTTAGTTCACAACACCATGGTACATCTCGATATTTATCCCAGCGGGATATTTGGTGCCCTCGCTAAGAGACAATTCTGTGTTGTTATTCACAAGACGGTCCCCAACCTCTGAGTCGATGTCCTCAGTCAGATCCTGCTTTGTGATGTCCTTTCAAGAGGAGCCGCTGACCTTTGTGCAGGTGAGTCTTCATTTGTTGCCTGTCTCAGTATCTGACTGGCAAAGGTCACCTTGGCTGAATGAGAAGGCGCTGCATTGTGGTGTTCCAACACTGCTGGATTTAGTTTCAACAGAAGCAATTTTTCACTTGAACTTCCCAGACCACATTTACAATAGAGATTGCCTCGGGCAGGCTACTCATCCATGGACATGTGGATTAAGAATAGGTCATCAGAATGTTAATCGTTCAAAGTTAAACCGGCTATTCTTAAATGATGACCACAAAGTGAATGTTGAAAATATGGGTCAATATACTTTGAATACTCATTTAAATGAATAAATACAATATAGTTTTTTTTCAGTGCTGTGTCATATGCTACTAATGCAAGCAAATGCAAGTTATTCCTCCCACCATATTCAGAGTGTGAGGCCAACTGAAGAGGGTGCAGCCATGCATATGGGAGCTTTATACATAAACCTACATTACACACAACCCTCAGTGAAACACTGCATGTAGAATTTACATATTATCCCTCTCTGTATTCCCTGAAGATTGCAAAATTTGAATTTGACTGAATTTTGAGTAAAAGTGAACTGTTTGGTGAATGTATGCAGACAGAATTCTTAATGTATATGTGTATGCCCAAAGAATATTTTTTTCTGTAGCAGCAATATTTTGTACACTTAAGAGAGAATGTTTCAATCATTAAAGTACAGTGTTCAAAACGTTATTGGACAGTCTTTCACCTCCAACATGGGATTTTAAATAATAAGCATTTACAGTATATCCGTTATAATAATTAAATGTGACCTCATGCAAAAGCATTTAGAATGATGATATGGCATGTTTGGTTTCATTAGACCCATTTGGTTCTGTGCGGCCCTGACTGTAAAGCATTATCATTTCAAGTATGATTGTAAGCTGCAATGGATTGAGCTGTATGCTAAACGTCTTATTATTTATACAAGTAGACCTAGAAATGTACAGTATGTGATACACAAACCTACTGCCAGCTACATTCGGGATTGGACCATAAAACATGTGACAGGAGTCTTCGCAAGCTCTCTAAAAACCTGTCCTCATTAATGCAGATGGTGTCGAATGGTCATCTGAAAAGATAGAGGGGGCGCACTTCCTATAGCTTCTGTTGACAGTTGTGTTATCATTAAAATATTTAGATTGTAATAATGCTTACGTTTTAAAAGCTACTAAAATTACCTCCCACCAGATGTGAACTCCCACCAGCTTTCTTAATATCTCATATATTATAATACATTGTTGTTCACATTTTTCTTAACCTAGTATAGGAAACAATGTTGGCGGATTGAAAATGAAAAATATAATGCTGCATAAAATGGGCCAGATAAGGAAAACATTTCAAATGTCAAATAACTCTCCAGATAATATCACATAGTGAGCAAATTACCATTGTCCTTTTCTGTGTTGTGATTCAGGAAGGGTTTGAGATATTTTTTCTGAATACAGGATGATACAGACAAACATGACAAAATGTGGAGAATGTCAATACATGTTTTATGTTAAGTAGAAAATGAAAACCGCATACACACTATTAAAATTTTAAATAGTGATTTTTTTTAGGTACAAACAGTACAAACAGATTGAATGTCTTCCCAGCATGGGATATATCATGTGAAACAACATATGATTTCAGATTACTTATTGAGATGTCGAGTGAAAATCTCCATGTTTGCACAATTGTATTTTTTCATTCCTGAAAATTGGCTTTTTCAAGATATGTGGTTTCATCTGACAGGAAATGTATTAGCCTATTATCTCAATAGGCACTTTTGCCATAGCTTGAAATATGTATTACCTTATCCGGTACTGTGGCAACACACAGATATTCATGATGTTTTCATGAGATTTTTTTAACAAACCACTTCACGTGGTGATAGCTTTCCAGTCATGCTTGTCCACTCTGAAAATAATTTAAAGATCCAAAGCTTACACGGTGCACGGAAATGTAATGCACAAGGACAGCGGATACATTTTTTACTTAAAAATGGCCATTGTAATTAAATGCAGCCACTTATGCAGCCTGAATTGATGCATTTGCACAGTGTACAAGCTTAGGTCTTTGCCACTGTGTTCTCATCAAACAAATCTGGGAGGATATGTTGATACATTTCATGTGACTGGAAGTCGGGGGAAAGTTAAATAATGGTGTAGCTCTATGAACTTTTTATAGTTAATGAGTGTGACAAACCCCTTTTTTATGGCTATGGCGTACACCCATTATTTATTTAGCTGGCATGCCAAACATCTTACATTTACCCCTGGTCAGCCTCTAACCCATCACTGCTAGTGGAGTGTGTATGAAGCCAACTACACAGAAGGATATGGAATCACAAATGAGTCATCCTAAACCTTAATTAACACACATCTACAGAAATATGTGCAGTCTCCAGCAGCCTAATATAAGATCTCTAATGAATGTATTAATTAACAAGTTGAGGTCTAAAGGCATCAGATAATGACAGCCTGTGAAATGTATCATGGGATAATTTTACATTGAAGACATGCAGAAGACATTCTTTCCAGAGTGACTTACAGTAATTAAGTTAAACGTAAATGCACAGTACGTGGATGCATTTTCATATAAACAGCCTGCACTATTTGGCCTAATGGATGACCATAACACCCATGCATGTATGTGCTTGATGATCCATTTCAAAACCATCGGCATGAATAGAGATTTAACACATGACTGTCCCAACATGTTGGGAGTGTGTTCAGATTTGAAATTAGTATATATATATATATATAATTTAAACAAAAATCACTAAGTAAAACATCACAAAGGGGTAATAATGTGTTTTCAATAAAAATGACACTTTTTTGCATTTTCCAAACTGTCCCAGCTTTTCTGAATTGCCACGGGCCCAATGCATTTAGAGATATTGTTTTAAAAACAGCCCAATTTTATAGCAATAAAAAAGACATAGCAACAGTGCATCTACCAGTACGCTAGTTGTTTTGCTACTTGACTGATAGCTCACATTTGAACTCTATTGTAAATTGCATGTGAAATGTCCAATCACAATTTTCTTAGTGTGCTCCACAGTGCAATCAGAAGAACTCAACTAAAAGTCACACCCCTTATTGTTTTGCATTTGCAATCCCATGCACCAATGTTTGCAATAAAAAAAAGTTAGTATTTGTATTTTTATTCACATTGTGTATGTACATGGATTGCATTGAAAATACATAGAAAATAAGGAGGGACTTTTAGTTAGGTTAAGTACATGTTCAAATGTCTATTTATTTATTTATTTGTATGTATATTTCATAACATTTTCAAATATGGCAGACAGTATCCTTCGTAGGGGAATCAGTAATGATTCAAATTAATATGCACATTTAAAACAAAACCTGTGTGCATGTTGTCTCGCTTATCTGGCACACCTGTCTGTCTTTCACACCTGTTTGTATGGACAATCAGCCATGCAATTTGGCAACTGACATGTAAACATTGATATCCTCATTTGGTTTTGATTGGGAGAGTGGTGGTATGATGTAACAATTTCATGTAATTATTTCTTTCTCGAGAGGAGGCTATCAGGAAATGTAGGACACTTCTCTGTTTTCACACTAATGAAGTGACACACTCCTCAGCCACTAATCAGATGCAATGTCATAGAGAAGGACAGAGGGTTTAAGAGCACATGAGCAATAACTATGTGACAAAGCTGAGTGCATCGACTACAGCTCAGCACTCTACCCCAGTCAAGGGCAAAGGAACGGGAGATGTCCCCCCCCCCAAAGTTACAAACAGGCAATGTGGTCCCCCCCCCAATAATAAGAACAATTTGTGAAAGATATATGGTGTTTCTCCCCAATATCAAACTTGTTCCTACGCCCTTGACACCAGTGTGTCCTAAAGCAGAGGAGTTAATTTGCTTTGATGGTTCGAAGAAGAACCTTTCAAGGTTCTAGTGATAACAGGTAATTAACATTTCAGGTACATGCAAGGTTCAGCAATGTTTTAATAAAGGGTATGCATTTCCTGATCTATTCGAAAAATGGTAGTTGTTGCTTAATTCAGTGTAGTGGTTATTACATTTATATTTATTCCAGTGGTCTGAGTTCAATACCACATGCCACTTACAGTAATTAAAGAAATACATCTTTACATGGTATTTTCATTTAATATAACAATCACATTAGTTTGCAAATAGGCACAACATATATATTTGGTTTGAGTAGTCTATATAAACACTACAGACTGCCAACTCTACATTATTTTCAGATTGATTTGTGAAGCAACCACTGGTTGGAGTTAAATATTTGGATTTGTTAAATCTCTTAAAAAGCTGTTATTGGACTACATTTGCTGCTGTTTCCAATAACGTCCTGTATATAATGAATATAAGGTTCTTATTGTGACATCAATGGTTGTTTGGAAAGTCAAATTGATATGTCAATGTGTGTCTTTCAATCCAAACACATACAAAGATCCAGTGTAGTTCACTTTTTAGGAGTATAGTGTATGTAATGCAGGTTTGACGATGTGGAAATGTATGAACTTGCAAGAAATCTTAAGAGTGGCTTCAAAAATATTAACAAATTCTCTCAAGCTAATTTCCATACTGTTTGTATTTACACTGTCATGTCTCCAGAATGCAATTGCACATTTGTGGGTGTGTCCTTCAAGATGTCTTGAGCTGCTTGCGCTCAGAAACCAGCCCAGCCCATTGATGTACATGTGAAGAATTCGCCCGCAATACACATTTCTCCTGGGCTGTTAGCAAAGTACCAGGTGGGATCTCACGTGCGCTACTGTAGAAATTGTGGAATTTGAGAGAGAACTATGAGTTTACACATTTCAATTGTGTCTCTTCCTGATGTTGGCTCGAGCGGATTCTGAAAATGTTGCTGCAAGCTATCGAATCTCTTGCAGTGTTAAAAAACCCATAAGCTCCATGCACCATGGTTTGAACCTCAGCTGAATATTGTTTCTCCATCAGGCAACATAAACAATTATCTGGGATATATATTTTTTTCAATATACACAGTTCTAAATCTCATTAATTAGGTTTCCAGGGAACTATATTGTAAATCCCCATTACACTTGAAATATGAACATATGAGGACATTTACTGTATGTGAAATATGAACATATGAGAATTGTCACTGAACAACTGGGGCATGAGTGTAGTCAGTGTTATATACGTAGTGTAAATATATATAACAATGTTTTCTAAGACCTGCCCTCCTGTGAAAATCATTATCTGGACACACATCATGAACATTTATCTTATATTTTTACATGGATTTTGTGATAAAAATGTATCACTACGTGGACTGTTGTTTTACTTACACTCTTTAGAAATGTCATTTCTTGGACCATAGAAGATGGTGTGAATTTCCTGGAAAAGTATTTGAAAGAACAGATAATGACCTTTGAGCGTGAGCCTCTTAATGAAGTGTCTAAAGTAATTCAGTCACCAGAAACTGTCATGCAGAGCCCAGTGTAGGCTGGCGTGGCATGAACTGAGACATGTATGTAGGTTTATTTTGTGTTTTATATCCAGTCTAAAGCACTGTGGGTTTTTGTTCATTACTGTTCCTTTAAGTCATGTGACACCTTTCTCTAGTTTGGCCATTACTAGGATAGGGTTTAGGTTGGGTTAGGCTGGTATCTTGTAGATCTGATTATCAAATACTTACAGCCGTGTTCAATTAAATTAGGCAGTAGTATTATGTAAACTGTGGCCAAACTAGAGGAAGGTGTCAGACATTGATTATCTGTTCATGAAGGCTGTCCGGGAGCTACTATCTAAATGTAAGTAATGAAAAGAGTGTTGTTGAAGTTTGGAAGTTTATGCGTACGCTCTTTACTTGTATGTTAGCTGTCAGTGTTTATGCCACTGTGAGAGCATATTAAGCTATATAAGTATATTCGTTGTGCACTCACTTCAACTCTTCAACTTCAACTTAAATACATGTTTCCCGGATTGTCCTTTAAAAACAAGCAACAACCATCACCTTCCTGCTTTGGTCTCCTTCCTTCAACTACACCACACCGTGGTAGAATCTATGGAAACATATACTGTACATGGCTCAACAAAATTGGGGGAACACTCAAATCACACATCGGGTCTTGTGACCGAAACATATTACATTACCGTACTTTATTTAACCAGGTAGGCTGATTGAGAAGAATCTCTCGTTTGCAATCGCGACCTGGCCAAGACAAGGTTCAAGGTTCAAGGCAATATACATTTACACATTAAGATAAACAAAGTACAAATATTCATAGTATACGGAACGTATAAAAAACTGAACAGTCAGTGTCAAAAGTGTTTATAATAGGTAACATAATGAATATGGCAAATGAAACGTTAATGTGTAAATTATGCTAGACAGCAGTGCGGGTGAATATGTAAAAGATGTATTAAGGGTTTGATGAAAGTACTAGGGCATTAACAGAGCGAGGGGTTAGAGTTAACATGTACACTGGTCTGGCAGTAGATTTGAGAGAGACACTTTAAAAGTAGTGAGGTGTAAGGGGAGATTTCTGTAGTCTGTTCCAATCATTAGCAGCGGAGAAATGGAAGGAGAGGTAGCCAAACAAGGTGCAGGCATTTGTGGCAACCATAAAGATATACCTGTTTGAGTGCAGGATGAGAGTGGGTGAAGCTGGAGTGTAATGCGATTAAGTAAGGTGGGGTTTTACCAAGTAAGGTCTTGTATATAAGATGACACCAACCAGAGTTGGGTGCCTCTGTGTAACGAGTGCCATCCGACTAGCACATAAAGATTGCAGTGATGGGTGTTACATGGGCCGTTGGTGACAATACGGAGAGTGCTGTGTGGTATACTGCATCAGATTTCCTGAGGAGAGCATTAGAGGCAGTTTTGTAGATGACATCATCGAAGTCCAGTATTGGAAGGAGGGTTTTTACACATTGTATGTTCGGCAGAAAGATTACAGGAGGCCTTATTTCAGAATAAGAAGCCAATCGTAGATTAAATTAGATGGGGCGCAGATGGCGCAGTGGTTAGGGAGTCACACTTGTAGTTGCAAGGTTGCCGGTTCAAATCCCGATTGCCCTTGGGCAAGGCACTTTACCCTAAGTTGCTCCAGGGGGATTTCCCTGTATTCACTGTCAGTTGCTCTGGATAAGAGTGTCTGCTAAATGTCACTCAGTAATGTGTAAGGCCCCCCACGTACCTGTGTTCACACCGACAACCTTTGAGCATGCCCCTGGGGATGGTGTCCTGGGGGGCTTCTTCCCAGTAGATGGTGTCCTGGGGGGCCTGCTGTTGATGCCCTTCTACATCCCTGGTCTCCTGGTAAAACGGCCTGTCTCCTGGTATCTCCTCCATGCTCTTGAGACTGTACTGTGAGACACAGCACACTTTCTTGTGACGAGGACACTACTGAAGAAAAATCAGTCTGAAAGGATACAGATAGAGCAATTGTCTGTTGCCACCACCTATAAAACCTTTCCCTTTTTGGGGGCTGTCTTGCTGTTGCCTCCAGTGCACCTGTTGTTACTTTCAAATGACATTTTCAATCGCTTATGCTTCCTAACTGGACATATTGATATCCCTGAAGTTTAATTGACATGGGGCCATCTGGGAGGGTCCCGGGCGCTGTTGCTATTTTACCGGTGAGATAAATGGCTCTTGCGCCCGACGCAAATCTAAAATTGGTAGGTCTGAAGTAGCTTCATTAGTCATAGGTGTGGTTTGGGTGTAACGTGCAATAAACCAATCAGATCGTCATCTCACATTCCCTTTAAGAGCAGGAGCGCTTGTTCCATGGCGGATTGTTATTATAACGGCAAATTCCTATTGATTTTTCTTTTTTACAAAATGTAAATTAAGAAATTTCACAAGACATACTTTCCGATATTTTGGTCTCACTCTCACTGAATCACGAGGTTATGAATGCATGATAATATTTTTGCAATGTAATCTAACATTAGAGCGAGGTTGCTTTGCTTGTCTCACTGTCAAATAAGCTCTAAGGCATTTGGGTTAAGTGACAAGCCACGTCTGATGCATTTCAACATCACGTCTCCTTAAGTCTTCTAATATTTCCTAATTTATGTCATCAACACGTTGTGTGAAACAAAACAATCCACAAAGAATGCTGCGACTAGAGTAGTGTAAAGTGCCTCCTGTCCTATCCAAACTCCTGATGCACATTTTCAGTGTGTCTAATGTTGGTTCAATTACACTGCGAGTTTGTGTATGTTTTCTATTAAACAGCATTTCACGCACTGTTTCTGGCATCCAATAGTGTCATCCTCAGCCATGTCTTTAACAGATACCGTTGTCCCCTTCACAGCCACCCATCCATGGGGGGATCCCCATCAAATATGGCAGAGTTTGTCATAAATGAGTCGTGGCTTGAGCCAGGGTAATTCGCAAAGACATGGGTGATTTTACTATTAGCATAGCAAATGACTTGTATGTTGATTGAATGGGTTCCCTTGCAGTTGATGTATATCAGTGTGAATAATTGATTCTGAAGAATTTGGGTTAATGTGTACACTAGAAGTAGGCTATTTTTCCCCTCTTCGGCCACAAACTATGATTTCCCTCATGTGGTAATACTTTCCTTCTAATTATGTATTGCAATAATGGGAAATGCTGCATTTGTGTAGATGAGACAAGCAATAAAATGTATGCGCATTGTGCACATGCTACATTATGGCAAACCATGCGCCTTTAAAATAGCATCTGAAAAACACGACACCGACTTTTAACCAGGTTTTTCCTGGTCAGTGGCAGAATTGTTTTCGAGAACTGCAAGATAGCACCAGGGAACGTTTGTGCCGGAACACGCCTCTTTGCTGAACTGCCCAACGAACACAAGTTTATTCCCTAATTTACCAACGCACGTCTGTGGAGGGAAAAGTCCCCTATGCGTCACTACGCTACGCTGGGTGTAAGATAGGGCGCATGGTGTTATACTGTGATGATTGCAAAGTATTTTCTCTTATTGTCATGAAGGAAATGTCCATAAAATAATTGGAATAGTAATGGCAATAAATTACCATGACTTTTTACAGTTTTTTTTACAGATATGATTTAGTTTTTGCACTCTTCAGTTTTGCTCCTCTCTATGTATCTGCTTAGCCCCTGGGACTACCAGCAGGGTTTTTACTAGACTGTTTGTATCAGTTTAGTCTGTGAGTCATGTGAGTCATGTGAGTAATAAAATGCATTGATTGATTGAACAAAATTATGTTTTCTATTTTCTATTCTATTATGTCTTTGTTAACCCTTGTGAGCTGTTCGGTCTGTGGGACCCATTTTCAATGTTAAAGGAAAATCATACAATTAATCATCTTTTCAACCTGAGACTCATTGGCCTTGGCTCATTTTCTGTGAAGAAGATGTAAAAGAACACATTTTCATTGAGTGCACACTTGGCAAAAGGAGCCAGCCAGTCAGCAGTGAGCCCCAATAACAGCCAATCAGCAGCCAGCTCAGGACCAGTGAGTCAGCAGTGAGCCTTAATAACAGCCAGTCAGCAGCTAGCTCATTATCAGCCAATCAGCAGTGAACCCCTAAAACAGTCAGTCAGCAGCCAGCTTAGTACCAGCCAATCAACAGTGAGCCCCAAAAACAGCCAGTCAGCAGCAAGCTCAGTACCAGCCAATCAGCAGTGAGCCCCAAGAACAGCCAGTCAGCAGCCAGCTCAGTACCAGCCAATCTGCAGTGAGCCCCAAGAACAGCCAGTCAGCCGCCAGTTCAGTACACATGCCCCAAATGCAAGACATACATTTACAACACACAGTAAAACTCCCTCATGATGTGTTAGACTGATATGAATGTGTGTTCAATAGGGCTCATTTTCATAAAATACTGAATGTAAAATGTGTCTTTATAATGATGAAAACCTTGTTGAATATATATATACCTTCATGATAAAAATTATATTTTCCAGCATGTCTTGATTATCATTAGCTTTTTTGACATAAATTACATTTTATCACAAACACGAATAGCACTTCTCTTGATAAATGTGATGTAGCAGAGGTAAATGAAAAAAATAAGTTAATATTCATTTTTAAACAACACAATACTATTGTGTTAACTTAGGACAATGTTGGTTGATTTTGGCCACTCCTGGTTCCAAAATTCAAGTAGCTCCACTTTGTTAGATGTCCTGTGGAGGAAACCTCACTCAAGAACGTACATGTCCTGTAGAGGAGACCTGACTCAAGAACATACATGTCCTGTGGAGAAGACCTGCCTCAAGAACATACATGTCCTGTGGAGAAAACCTGACTCAAGAACATACATGTCCCATGGAGAAGACCTGACTCAAGAACATACATGTCCCGTGGAGAAGACCTGATTCAAATATATACATGTCCTGTGAAGAAGACCGGACTAAAGAACATGCATGTCCCATGGAGAAGACCTGACTCAGGAACATACATGTCCCTTGAAGAAGACCTGACTCAAGAACATACATGGCCCATGGAGAAGACCTGACTCAAGAACATACATGTCCTGTGGAGAAGACCTGCCTCAAGAACATACATGTCCTATGGAGAAAACCTGACTCAAGAACATACATGTACAATGGAGAAGACCTGACTCAAGAACATACATGTCCCGTGGAGAAGACCTGACGCAAATATATACATGTCCTGTGAAGAAGACCGGACTAAAGAACATGTATGTCCCATGGAGAAGACCTGACTCAGGAACGTACATGTCCCTTGAAGAATACCTGACTCAAGAACATACATGTCCCATGGAGAAGACCTGACTCAAGAACATACATGTCCTTTAGAGGAGACCTGACTCAAGAACATACATGTCCTGTGGAGAAGACCTGACTCAAGAACATACATGTCCTGTCAAGAAGACCTGACTCAAATATATACATGTCCTGTGAAGAAGACCGGACTAAAGAACATGCATGTCCCATGGAGAAGACCTGACTCAGGAACATACATGTCCCTTGAAGAAGACCTGACTCAAGAACATACATGTCCCATGGAGAAGACCTGACCCAAGAACATACATGTCCCATGGAGAAGACCTGACTCAAGAACACACATCTCCTGTGGAGGAAACCTCACTCAAGAACGTACATGTCCTGTAGAGGAGACCTGACTCAAGAACATACATGTCCCATGGAGAAGACCTGACCCAAGAACATACATGTCCCGTGGAGAAGACCTGACTCAAGAACACACATGTCCTATGGAGAAGACCTGACTCAAGAACATACATGTCCCGTGGAGAAGACCTGACCCAAGAACATACATGTCCCGTGGAGAAGACCTGACTCCAGAACATACATGTCCCGTGGAGAAGACCTGACTCAAGAACACACATGTCCTATGGAGAAGACTTGACTCAGAACACACCTGTCCCATGGAGAAGACCTGACTCAAGAACATACATGTCCTTTGGAGAAGACCTGACTCAAGAACATACATGTCCCATGGAGAAGACCTGACCCGAGAACATACATGTCCCGTGGAGAAGACCTGACTCAAGAACATACATCTCCCGTGAAGAAGACCTGACTCAAGAACACACATGTCCCATGGAGAAGACCTGACTCAAGAACACACATGTCCCGTGGAGGAGACCTGACTCAAGAACATACATGTCCTGTGGAGCAGACCTGACTCGAGAGCAATTTATTAACCAATTTATTTTTCACTGCTCATCCAACATGGAAATTACAGGCACCCAATCTGCACACATGCATTTCTGCATTCAGTGTTCTCTTTAGCGAGTGAAACAGGTGGCCAATTGGATTGTGTTTGCATTATTTACCTGGCCAGCCAAGAACAATCCACTTGATCGCCCTGAAAGCCTTCTTGTTTGGGGTCATTGCCCTGCGGCAATATAGTGACATCTAATAGCTTTTGGAGAAGTTACACTGAATCTGTACAGACACTTCAGAATTCATTCAGCACCTCGCAGACCAGCCTCTGTAGCTCAGCTGGTGAAGTCTTCTGTGAACAGTGGTGGCTGACATCCACTTCTACCTCCTGGAGCGTGTTCCTGGATAGTCTGACAGGTCGTTGTAGTTTTATTGTTCAGTAAGCCGAGCATACACTGTAGAGGTCTTATGCATTTTACCAGGTCATTTGCCATTGCTGAGGAAAACATATGAAACGGTTGTTTTTGGTACTTCCGATGTTTTGTCTACTGATTGTTTTTGTTTTCTGACTCATCTGCATCATGGATGGCCAGCTTCACATGCTCTGACAAGTGAAACCGACTCCAAATGCAAATGCAAAGCCTAGAATAAGACTAGACCTTGACAGATTAGCTCTGTACTGTATATACTATTGATTTAAACAAACACACCTAGATAGTAAATGCCAGTTGCAAACCAAATTGTCCTTGGACTTTTTGACTACATAAAAGCAGGGGGGACCTGGTAAAATATGTGCTGTTTTTAAATATTTCATTGACTATGGATGACAATACCTTCTAATTAAAGTAATCAGTCTGTATGTTAAAACTCAGCGCTAGGCTAAAGACCTAAAACAACACAATGTGTGCCACTGTCCAAATATTTATGCCCCGTACTGTATAAGCTTGATTACACACTGAAGAAACAAACGTGAACTTTGCACAACGTAAGCATATAGAACTGAATTTGGGGGATTTATCCCGTAACTAGCTGCTTAGCTAAAGGTTAACGTAGTAACTTTCCTACCACTATGTTGCTTTTAACTAATTCTAGGGTGCCTGAAACCTGTGCAAAATACTGTAGATAAGTAAACACAGACATTAGCCATTGTCTACATAATTCCCTGTATTACTATACTTTATATATTTTCCCAGTATACAGTAGAATACCCACCAAGGAATCATGAAACAGTTTAACTGAACAACTTAGACACGATTACATGGTAAGTCTTCTTCATTATTATTTTATTAACACCCTATTGAACACAGGTATCTAAGCAGTTCAAAGGAGGGCTGTGCCTGATTTGACAGATTGTTTAGGTCATTAATACTTTTATGATTTCACCTCACCTGGTTTTCTCGGCCATAATTCGGCAGTGAGTTAAAGGAATAAAACATATTTTAGACCCTCCATGTTGTTTGGAAGCTGTGCTATAGAACATGTGGCTGTCAGTACCCAGAGCCTCATGACTCCTCAACTGTTGTAGAATGTGAAAGATCAGCCATTTTTAGACGTTCTGAAAACTATTCTCCAGTTTAGAATTTGATGCAGGAACCTGCCAAGAATGTCAGTATGTACAGTAGTTTGCTTTGACAGTATATTAACCCTTTAAAGTGGCCGTGCTCACTAACATACCGTATTGCATGTAAAAAGCTATACATCCTGTCTTTATTTACTGGTTTATTGGTCACAGGGCATGATTGAGCATTTTTCCTGCCTGGTTTTACAATCTGTAGCGAGTGCATACGTTATCCTACTTTTACAACTGGCTTGTGAGTGGGATCCCTACCGGGTGACAGTTTGAAAAACTATAAAATATTTGCACTCATTGCTACCAGCCGCCATCGATTAGAGCGTGAGCAGAACCACTTGTAGACGGGCAGAAGGATCATGTTAAACGGAAGGAGGTGCATCAATTGTCTGTTTCTCTCCTCTGAGTGAATACATTTGACTAAAATGTCAGAAGAATAACATCCCGAAGCACAAAGAGTTGGGTCAGTGACAAGGAATCAGGTAATTCGTTGGGTTCATTAACATCTCTGCCCCCCCCCCACACCATCTTGCTCCATCTCCTCCTCCCTCCACTTGTTCTGTTTTCCCCCTGTTTCTTACTCTGTCTGTCCTTGCTCTATTTTCATTCTACCCCTCCCTTTGTAGACATTGGCCCCTCCCTCCACCTCTTCCCTCGTTTCTCTTTCACACCTCCTCTCTCTAAATTGTTCCTCACTCATTTATTCCACCTCTTATTTCTCTCCTTTTCCACTACCTCTCCAACCTCTTCTCCTCTCCATCCACTTCTGTCATCCCTCTATTGCTCCGCTCTACCACAGGGAGGGTATGGATTTATTTGTCAGTGCATTCGATTGTAGTTCTGCAACATTCAATTTATATCCTGTAACCCTAGCTCAAACTTGACACTATCCTGTAACCCTATCTTAATCTTTACACTATCCCGTAACCCTAGCTCAACCTTTACACTATCATGTAACCCTATCGTAATCTTTTCACTATCCCGTAACCCTAAATCAACCTTTACACTATCATGTTACCCTATCTCAATCTTTACACTATCATGTAACCCTATCTCAATCTTTACACTATCCTGTAACCCTAGCTCAACATTTACACTATCATGTAACCCTATCTCAATATTTACACTATCCTGTAACCCTAGCTCAACATTTACACTATATTGTAACCCTATCGTAATCTTTTCACTATCCTGTAACCCTAGCTCAACATTTACACTATCATGTAACCCTATCTCAATCTTTACACTATCCTGTAACCCTAGCTCAACATTTACACTATCTTGTAACCCTATCTCAATCTTTACACTATCCCGTAACCCAAGCTCAACCTTTACACTATCATGTAACCCTATCTCAATCTTTACACTATCATGTAACCCTATCTCAATCTTTACACTATTATGTAACCCTAGCTCAACCTTTCCACTATACTGTAACCCTAGCTCAAACTATGCCCTATCATGTAACCCGAGCTCTATGTCCACATTCTTGCTCAAACCTGTCTGTATCTTTGTACAAAGTATGTGTGTGTATGTGTGTATGTTTGTCTGTACTTGTCTGTATGTGTGTCTGTATGTGTCTGTATGTGTCTGTGTCTCTTTGTCTGTCTTTCTCATTGTATGTGGTCTGCCTGTCTCCTCTCTTTAGCCCACAGCTCATTTGTGAAATCAGAAAATATGTAAATATGCAGTTTGACAGAAGCAGGGACCTGTAACCATATGATCACAACCAATCAGTTAATCTGTAGCTTCGCAGCATATGTCCACACATTTGTTTTTTAAATCAATCCCTTGTCTGTGACATACTTGACTGCCAGACCTTCTTGTAAGACTGTACTGCCTCAGATTCAGCTTAATCACACAGAGAATGCTTCAAAAAGCCAGACCACTTCTTTCTGAACTTGATTGTAACACTAAAGTCAAAGGCGCAGCATATAGAGCATGCATTTACTGTACATTTTACTCATTTACTGGACAATCTTATCCACAGCGGCTTACAGTAGAACAGGGACATCACCTGTGGAGACATAGGGTTAAGTGCCTTGCTCAAGGACACATCGACAATTGGCCAACATTCCTACTAGTGTATGTATTTTTCAGACTTTAACATTTGCAAGAACCGTGGCTCTCCAGACTAACTGGTCACTGTTGGCACCAGAACTTGCCCACACAGCACATCATTTGAGGCTTTTTAAAAAAGGATGCCATTGCCACATTGTTGGAACTAGCCTGACTAAGTCGAATCAATTTAATATAAAGAAGACTATACGTTGACTATTTCCTTTGGCCATGCCCTGGAGGGTTAACACCCAAAGTCAACAGTTAAAGTGACACAAAAAAGATGTAGTAAAAAAAATATATTTTTTTAAAACAAACAAGGGCGTTGGTTTCTGTTGTTTTCGTAAGTGTAAACCTCAGTAGGCCCAGGACCCTTTCCACCTGAGAAGAGCATGGCACATCGATCACTCTCCTCATATTGTCAGTATTACAGGCTGTTCCAGGCGATACATACAGAATCTTACAAAATCGTCAAAAACAAAACATTCATACACATACTCACTAAAAGTATGGACTGACTGTTGGTTGACCCCACTCTCATCCCTTGTGCTTTGGTCTCATCACTGTGCCAAGCAGGCTTAGTAACGATTTGTCATATATCTTCTTTCATGTTGTATTACCTTGTTGTTTGGCACAAACACAACCAGTAATGATACTTTATCTGCTTGTCAAACAATCACTTCAAAAGGAGTTCTGGTTGGATTTGTACATGAGACCTAGTCTGAAAATAATCCCTGTTGAAAGGTTTTAATACTCTGCCAATATGTATATCTGTTAATAATTGGCGAGATAATTGCTTAACGAACTACTGATGTGAGAAAGCCAACTGACTTAGGTATAAGATGTATTCCTAGTCGAATACTGTGAAAAAAATATTTAATGTTTACAAGTCTGACAAGGCTATGCTACATGTAGGAAGGATATTGAAGGACTGAACAGACCAAATCCCTTCAGTCATAACTCCAGTTTGCATGCTGGCTCAACAGGATCATGAATGGTAGAGCAACAGTGCTCAAAAAAGTGCACAGCAACAGTGCACAAAAACTGTGCACAGCAACAAGTGCACAAAAACTGTGCACAGCAACAAGTGCACAGCAACAGTGCACAAGACTCTAAGCCACCTGAACAACACAAACACCCACAGTAATAAAATATTGCCTTGAGAATGCTGGTAATTGACTCCATCTTAGCTTTTTTAGAGCTGACGGGACAACCCCCGGTGGGTAGAACAAGTGGCTATCCACCAATCAACATAAGGGCCCCCCAAGGGTGCCAACGCAAACCCAAATTACCTATCCAGAAATCTAATATATGGCTATGATATGCCAGCCGATATGCATACAACCAATACGTTTTATATCTATATATCCACATATCTATATGCTACATATCAATATATCTACATATCTCTATATATACAGTGCCTTGCAAAAGTTTTCGGCCCCCTTGAACTTTTTAACCTTTTGCCACATTTCAGGCTTCAAACATAACGATATGAAACTGTAATTTTTTGTGAAGAATCAACAACAAGTAAGACACAATCATGAAGTGGAACAAAATGTATTGGATTTTTCAAACTTTTTTAACAAATAAAAAACTGACAAATTGGGCATGGAAAATTATTCAGCCCTCTTAAGTTAATACTTTGTAGCGCCACCTTTTGCTGCGATTACAGCTGTAAGTAGCTTGGGGTGTCTCTATTAGTTTTGCACATCGAGAGACTGAAATTTTTGCCCATTCCTCCTTGCAAAACAACTCAGTGAGGTTTGATGGAGAGCATTTGTGAACAGCAGTTTTCAGTTCTTTCCACAGATTCTCGATTGGATTCAGGTCTGTACTTTGACTTGGCCATTCTAAAACCTGGATATGTTTATTTGTGAACCATTCCATTGTAGATTTTGCTTTATGTTTTGGATCATTGTCTTGTTGGAAGAAAAATCTCCGTCCCAATCTCAGGTCTTTTGCAGACTCCATCAGGTTTTCTTCCAGAATGGTCTTTTATTCGTCTCCCTCCGTCTTCCCATCAATTTTAGCCATCTTCCCTGTCCCTGCTGAAGAAAAGCAGGCCCAAACCATGATGCTGCCACCAGCATGTTTGACAGTGGGGATGGTGTTTTCAGGGTGATGAGTTGTGTTGCTTTTTTTAGCAAACTCATACAAACAAGGGTTTATGCCTGTATTCTTCTTTTATCGTTATTTGTACTTCTATCTTAGTATGCCAGGAGGCAAGTGCTCGTAACTAAGCATTTCAATGTAGAGTGCACTTGTTTTTCAGCACATGTGTGCTACAGACATACTGTTTTTGACTGTAGTTGTGGCTGAATGTAACTTTGACAATTGCTAGCATAAACGTATTCCCGCTCCTATCTTTCGCCCAAGGATCTACTGATTGCATTTGTTTCTGACTTCACTTTCCTCTGGCACTTGTACCTAAAAAAAAACACAATCAATGGACAACAGCTTAGGCCGATACACACAAATCTCCAGTACACAGTAAAACTAATGAAGATGTTATACCAAAAATACAGGGAGTTATGGGTGAAATAGTTTTGTGAGGTCACATGGCACGCCCACATGCCATCAGCATTATGAAGACTTTAAACAATTCATACTACACATTAGCGCTGGATATAGAGTCATCCACATGGTTTTATGCATAATAAAACATAAATACAATAGATAGCACTGGCAGTTAAGTGGCTTGATATTGTACAAATGCCTGCTCAGTCAAAAATCTGCTAGTGGATAAAACTCAGCTTGGAATACAAAACATGTGAGACAAGACACTGAAGAGAATAGTGCCGTGTGCACAAATGAAGAAACATCATGGGGTGCACAGAATGGCAGTTTTCAGAGAGAAGTACTATGATCTCACAGTGTGAATACAGACATTCATGTATAAAGGTCCTTATGAGCAATATAAATTAAAATTAAATTATATTTTATAAATATAAAATTTGTTTGTCTGCATGTCTTAGAACATTTAAATTCATGGGTATGCCGGATTAGGAAATGTAAAACCCACAGGCTTTTAAAAAAATGTTTACATAAAAATGATAAAATCATATAAACAAGATGCACACATTGCATGGATTTGTGTTACCCTTCTTCAGGGCGATGGGACACCTACTGTACCTGAGGGCCACCGTGTAGCTGTCTCCTTGTGTGTGTCATTATATTCCAGAGAGCCAATCAATAGAGAGGAGGTCTGATTTTCTGCATTTTTAATGCCACACTTTTTTTACAAACAACAACAAAGAAACAACAGGTTTCTGTGTCAATTGACCACTCGAACAAAAAGGAAAAACAATGCGGTCTAAGTCGCTGCCTCGCAGCACAGAATGTGGTATGGTGACCAGGGTTCATATGAAACATGACAACTACATAACAGAGACCAACTTTGAGTCCTAGAACATCATGGTTTTCAATAGCACAATCAAGGTGTAAAAGCCAGTCCTGACAGACAGTAATGCATCCCTCCTTACCTTGTATTCAGTATTGCAAGCTTGGCCTAAATACCTCTGATATGCGCAGCTAAGCTACAATGTATTTTGAGTTACCCTAATAAGATGAAAAACTGTAAGTGGATGTACTTTTTGCCACACATCAAAGGTGATACATTTAAAACGTGAAACCGCTAATGTTTTCTTTATATTAAAAGGTTTCTATATTTCTAGGTTAAAGAAGATTGGATCAGAAAAGATGAAGAACCTCTGTTGGTCACCACAATTAATTGGCCAGAATGGCCACTACATGACATTAGATGACATTAGAGAATAACAATCCACAGTTGACATCAATATCAGAAGTAAAAGTACAGCCTGCTACTGTGCCATTCTAGACAAAATAATATATGAAGAGTAGACGAATAACTGATACAAATAGATTTAATGGAATGAAACATTTAAATTACAGGGCTGATCGCACCATTATCCAAATACATTTTTTTTGTTTACATGTTTTGGCTAGAAGTGTAAATTCTAGAACCCTTGAGAAAAGCAATTAATCAACCTATTTATTGCAAAGTGTTCTCCTAGGCAAGTCTAGGTGTGGTCTCCGAATATTGCCCCTAGACACAATCAAAAGAGAAGCTATATTTACTGACTGATCTTTCACGGGCAATTACATACTTATCCTTTCAGATTCATGTTAGTTATACAAATAGATATGGAGATATATAGATATGCAGCATATAGATATGTAGCATATAGATATGGAGATAGGGGTCAATTTACTGTTCCTCAACAAATAAATAAGACTTATAAAAATAATAATAATAGTTATTGATGCTTAGAACATTCATTTACATCATGATACTACTGTATGTCCTAATTTAAAAGACAATTAAATGTTTTATATTAATAAACTGAACATCTACAGTATGTACTTATATTAGAAGGTGACTTTTGAAATTAAAAAAATTATATAACTTACAAAAATGGTCATCCTGAATGGTTCTATTGTTATTAAAAGAATATATATAAATCACATATTTAAATATGACATGGCCATACACTCACCTAAAGGATTATCAGGAACATCATACTAATACTGTGTTTGACTCCTTTCGCCTTCAACAGAAATCGAGACTCATTAGACCAGGCAACATTTTTCCAGTCTTCAACTGTCCAATTTTGGTATGCTCTTGCAAATTGTAGCCTCTTTTACCTATTTGTAGTGGAGATGAGTGGTACCCGATGGGGTATTTTGCTGTTGTAGCCAATCTGCCTCAAGGTTGTGCGTGTTGTGGCTTCACAAATGCTTTGCTGCATACTTCGGTTGTAATGCATGATTATTTCAGTCAAAGTTGCCGTTCTATCAACTTAAAGTAGTCGGCCCATTCTACTCTGACATTTTCGCCCACAGGACTGCCGCATACTGGATGTTTTTCCCTTTTCACACCATTCTTTGTAAACCCTAGAAATGGTTGTGCATGAAAATCCCAGTAACTGACCAGATTGTGAAATACTCAGACCGGCCCGTCTGGCACCAACAACCATGCCACACTCAAAATTGCTTAAATCACCTTTCTTTCCAATTCTGACATTCAGTCTGGAGTTCAGGAGATTGTCTTGACAGGTGAGTGTATAGATATGTAGCACATAGGGGCGCAGATGGCTCAGTGGGTAGGGAGTCAGACTTGTAGTCAGAAGGTTGCCAGTTATATTCCCGACTGAGCCAAATGTCGTTGTGTCCTTGGGCAAGACACTTTACTCTAATTGCTCCCAGGTCGTTGCTGTAAATAATAAATTGTTCTTAGTCAACTTACCTGGTTAAATAAAGGTAAAAAAAACAACAATTGATATGTATATGTGTGTAGATACGTAGATATATAGATATGTAGATAAATAGATATGTAGCATATAGATATTCAGATATATAGATATATAGCATACAGATCTGTAGATATATATGTAGCATATAGACATTTAGATATATATATATATAGATATATTACACATATATATAGATATGTAGATATATAGATATGTAGATATATAGATATGTAGCATATAGACATTTAGATATATATAGATATATAGCACATATATTTATAGATATATAGCACATAGATACTTAGATATATAGATTTGTAGATATATAGATATGTAGCATATAGATATGTAGATATATATATATATGCAGCATATAGATATGCAGCATATAGATATGTAGCATATATATATGTTGATATATAGATATGTATCATATAGATATGTAGATATATTGATATATAGATATGTAGTATATAGATATTCAGATATATAGCATACAGATCTGTAGATATATATGTAGCATATAGACATTTAGATATATAGATATGTAGCACATAGATACTTAGATATATAGATTTGTAGATATATAGATATGTAGATATATAGATATATAGCATACAGATATGTAGATATATAGGTATGCAGCATACAGATTGGCAGCATATAGATATGTAGCATATAGATATGTTGATATATAGATATGTATCATATAGATATGTAGATATATTGATATGTAGATATATATATATGCAGCATATAGATATGCAGCATATAGATATGTAGCATATAGATATGTTGATATATAGATATGTATCATATAGATATGTAGATATATTGATATATAGATATGTAGTATATAGATATGTAGTATATAGATATTCAGATATATAGCATACAGATCTGTAGATATATATGTAGCATATAGACATTTAGATATATAGATATGTAGCACATAGATACTTAGATATATAGATTTGTAGATATATAGATATGTAGATATATAGATATGTAGCATATAGATATGTAGATGTATAGATATGCAGCATATAGATATGCAGCATATAGATATGTAGCATATAGATATGTTGATATATAGATATGTATCATATAGATATGTAGATATATTGATATGTAGATATATAGATATGTAGTATATTGATATGTAGATATATAGATATGTAGTATATAGATATGTAGATACCTGAGGTTCAGCTCATTAGGAGATAAATGGCAGCAGAACAATCAGCAGGATCAGCACAGTGTCAGTTTCAATATCTATATCTATACATATATAGATATGTAGTATATAGATATTCAGATATATAGCATACAGATCTGTAGATATATATGTAGCATATAGACATTTAGATATATAGATATGTAGCACATAGATACTTAGATATATAGATTTGTAGATATATAGATATGTAGATATATAGATATATAGCATACAGATATGTAGATATATAGGTATGCAGCATATAGATATGCAGCATATAGATATGTAGCATATAGATATGTATCATATAGATATGTTGATATATAGATATGTATCATATAGATATGTAGATATATTGATATGTAGATATATAGATATGTAGTATATAGATATGTAGATACCTGAGGTTCAGCTCATTAGGAGATAAATGGAGGCAGCAGAACAATCAGCAGGATCAGCACAGTGTCAGTTTCAATAGGATCAATCCAGTTATTTACCAGATCAGATATCTGTTTTATGGTTTGTGGGTAGAAATTGATTTCAAAAGCAGATTGGTCCTCATGTCACATAAATGAACAGTCATTAGAGTCAATGAACAGAAATACTGTACCACAGTCCAAAACAACAGTTAGAAATATATTTTGTAAAATCATATTATGTGTGAGTGTTCTCAAATTAGATTCCATATTTTTTTTAGGGGGGAAGCTACACAATCACAGTCGGTCTTACAACTCCATATGAAAGTACTAAATCATCTATTAAGAATACATCTTAAAACAGTTTAAATGTTCCAGGTGGAGGCAGGTGAACTTTTAACGGGGATGTGCTCATTAATTTCTGGACGGGACAAAATTGAAGTTAAACACATTAAACTCAGTATGAGACCCTGTTGCATTTACTCCAGCAGCATAGAGCCCTGTATTGCACTGCTGGTTTGCGTCTAAAGCTAAGCAGGTTTGGGCCTGGTTAGTCCCTGGATGGGAGACCAGTGCTGCTGGAAGTGGTGTTGGAGGGCCAATAGGGGGCACTCTTCCCTCTGGTCTAAAGGTCATTTTCAATGCCCCAGGGTAGTGATGGGAACATCTGCCCTGTGTAGGGTGCCGTCTTTCGGATGGGATGTTAAACGGGTGTCCTGACTCTCTGTGGTCATTAAAAATCCCATGGCACTTATCATAAGAGTAGGGGTGTTAACCCCGGTGTCCTGGACAAATTCCCAACCAGGCCTCTCACTTCTATCATGGCCACCTAATAATCCCCCTTCTTCCTATTTGGCATATATAACTACTCACCTGTCCACCTGACAGCTGATGTGTGGTAAGCATTCTGGTGCAAAATGTCTGCCGTGCATCACCCGGGTGGGTGCTACACATTGGTGGTGGATAAGGTGGGCTTTCCCCCTCACTGTGTAAAGCGCTTTGAGTTCCTTGGAAGAAAAAGCGCTATATAAGTTGAATGTATTATTATTAATGCATTATTATTACTCCAATCCAAACATTAATATGAGCCCATCCTCCTCAATTTAGATTCACCAGCCTCCACTGCTCTGTTTACTGTGCAGGAAAAAGAATTCAGTACAAAATGTCCCGTCTGGGGGATATATCTCTGATGGATTTGAGGATATTGTCAAAGCATCTCACATTCATCTGAGTACCGGTTGAACTATAAATTGGACCGCTCCATGTCTGACAATTTTATTTTTTCAGAGATGTAATGATGCAAAACCTTTACACAATGAAAGCTGTCATGCCATACTGTGTGTGCATATGAGTGTTCCACAAAGTTAACTGCTAGAAGATTTGCACTGATGTATCAGTTGTATAAGCTTGTTTGATATTTCTCACGATAAACACGGGCACCTGTAGCACATATCTCCAAGGGTGATCACATGTCTGCTGACTTTATGACTATACGATCCCTGCAGTAAAATTAATTTGTTTATTTTTACAAACGATGATCCAATTAATCATCTATGCATACCTTCTCTAGACAGAAGTTTGAATGTTTGTACAGTTTGGCTCACAGTCATTATGTAAATATGCTATTCGGTTTAAATGCAACAATTTGCCATAAGTTGCCACAAGCCATAAGCTGCTGCATTAGAAATGAAGGAACGCTGAAGAGGTTTTTTAATGAAAAGGGTAATTCAAATGGAACATTTGTAGAAGGGAAATTGCAGACTTGGGTATAATGAATCCATGCATTTTGGCCTTTCTTTAGTGGAATCCGGTGGTTTGAAAACCACATGCACCCACTGCAGTTGTACACAACAGTGTTTGGGGACCACTCTTCAAATTACAGATGACACGTTAAATGCAACAGTAGTTGCACCATTGAGGTCTTAGTAACGCACATATAACAATTATCAAACTCAAAAATGTAGTTGTATACACTGTTTTACATTTGTAAATGTACAGTATATGTTTTACAGTGGGAAGTACTGTTTCATATTTGTGAATATTGTTTATTTTACGGTGGTACTGTAGATACTGCATGGTTTGCAATTGTAAACAGTGCTTTAAACTTTACACTAGTAGACTAGAATTTGTCTAGTGTGAAAAAAGAGGAATGGTAAATATCAGCTGGCTAGATAGATAGCTATACTCTAGCCAGTAATGACAACTTTTATTTCGACCAGATTAAACCCTCATACAATGTATAAGGCAGTAACACTGTAGATACTGTTGTCTTGAACTTCTCTGGAAATGGCCACTGTGTTTCTCTGAATGACCTATTTAACTAATACAGCAGTGAGTCTGAGCCAGCGTCTGGCTACTGGCAGATGGATGTGAGGGCCTTAAGCGCACAGTATACTACAGATTCCCAACCTGGCGTGCGCCAAAGTGATGTCATGGGAGTGCCAAAACTATTTATACTTGTGCGTGGTGCTCAAGACACAAGTTGCAGTCTTCTCCTAAAAAGAGAAAAAAAGGTAAACGATGGCAGGACTAGCAGCAGCATTGACGTTAATGTCAACAGAGGCTAAGATCTTAACTGTGTTGTTATGAACCATTTACTGTTTTATTATGAACCATTCACTGTGTTATTATGAATCGTTTACTGTGTCCTCGAACTCGTCCATACTTCCTGTTTTCATTTTGACGTCACTTTGGTGCGCGCCCAGTTGGGTGCGTTAAGTATACTGCAGGCATTAGGATGGAGGCTGAGGTGAGTGATACAAATGATAGTATAGATTAAGAAACCTGTTTAGACAATTGTTTAAACTACTGAGCTACAATATGTTCATTAATTTGTGTGATTTAAATATCATGCAATTAGTCCATTCATTTTTTTACTTACTCCAAAATACAAACCAATGCATGGTTTATGTGCCGCTCTACATGAGACTAACATAGCATGACTACATCGGACTTTATCTGAACTGGTATTGGTAGAGAAAGTTCAGTGTCTGACAGTTATTATTCATCTTAGTATTATTGGACTTGTTTTAAATCAGCAGAGTGAGTCTGAGCCACAGTCAGTGGACTGTCAGTGGGATGTGAGGGACAGTAGAGTGGATGCTGGGAATTTCCATGTTTTATCTGAATGCCTTATATTTGGTCAGTTGAGCTAACTATGTCACAGTGTGTAGAATTCCAGGAATTGTTTACGGAGGATAATTTTTGTGTTCTTTGTCCTCCCAAATGTATGAAAGTTTCATGTTTTGTTGGTTCAGTAACTGAAAATCTCCAAAGTGATTAGGAAAAGTTTCTAAATTTTCCCCTGAGTAAAGCAGTTCACACTAATTTACATAAATACGACTCAATTTGCTCCAGTCTTGACTTGGCCCCTGTATTGCTGCATAGAGTATGCCAACGTGACATTAGCTTAGATGCATAGTTGGCCATGCTTACAATTGGGTGGGATGCATCATGTATCACAACATTCCAGCATAACAGTATTTTATTGTTTTATAGCTAGGTATCGACTGTGCTAACTTATACTTCTAATGACTATCAGCCTTGACTCTTGTTATGCATTATAAACCTTAACTCTATATTACTTATATTTGCTAGGCTACTTTAAAGGAACACACTTTCATCCCATTCATTTTCGTCAACATGATCTTAAGTGTGATGTGTAAAATTACAGTTCCTGTACTTACTTGATCCCAAGTTATGCACTAGTTGTAAACATCAAGCAACCTTCACCACCACTCTGTCTTGTTTTAAACATTTTTTTCTACAAATCTGTAGTTGTCTATCAAGCAAGCCAAGTAATGGTGGTTTGGGAACAGGCACATTCCTGTGACATCTATCTGCGTCACTGAATTAAACATTAACTAAATGCTGGAAATATTTAGGAATAGGCGAATTTGCTCAAGTAGCCTGTTTTTTTAAAGGAATTATTTGACAATAGATAAAAACATTTTAACTCTGGTGGTGTTAATTGTAAATCTGGATGTGTTCATTTTTCTTTACCAACGTAGCCAATGTACACTCTCTGAATGTCACACTGATCTGTACTCCGCAATACAGTTTTTGTTAACACTGTGTAAAATGAAACAATGTTCCCCACATACAGTCTAATAATTTTGATTGCAGCAACACAGTAGAACAATAATGATATAGGATAAGGTTTCACATAAGATTCACTATCAAAAGGACATAAACCAAACATACTATTTTCCTGCTATATTTACAGAATACATCACAGTCTGTGCTCTTGGCATATTACTATCAGCCTCATGCAGCCATAGGATGTTAGCCAGGAAACAAAATAATTACTTTATTTTGTGAGTTGCTATAATGTCAGGGCCTCGTGGTAATGTGCCAAAGAAAATGTGTTGAATGGTCACATTACAGCCAAGAATGCAACAAGCTTGGAGCAGGTCTGCCTTAAACATGTGTCCATGTCTGATCCCAGAGCAAATGAAACATGGCTGGAACAGGCTGATAAGAGCAGCCGTCCTCCATGTTGGGGCCCGAGAATCAATATCCTCAGTAGGAGTGTCCCAAGAGAATGTTTAGCAGCAGATCTATTCTTGAGAGTCCATTCAAATAGAGCAGACTTTCCTGTTGTTGATAAAGGCACTACTTTCTCAGATCTGCGTTCTGCGATCTCTGTCCAATAAGAGGCAATTATTTTCAGTCTTTCACAACCTGGGTCGACTCTGTGTTATACCGTGGGTTACGTAAAGGCTGGAAATGTCTAATTCATGAATATATGTATTGTCTTCAGCCAACATGAGAGATTGCCAAAAGAAAACAGTTCCGTGCCACTTATGATGATTCCCTCATTACGCCAGTATGAAGGCTACTTACTATGTTGTCTTTCCACAGCTACTCAATAGTGGGCATGTGTAAGGTTACATAAAATGTTGAGTATAGTCACACCTGTACATACTGTACTTCCTCTGGATTATTAAAGTATACTCTACATACTCTACTTCCTCTGGATTATTAAAGTATACTGTACATACTGTACTTCCTCTGGATTATTAAAGTATACTGTACATACAGTACTGTACTTCCTCTGGATTATTAAAATATACTGCAAATACTGTCCTCTGATTATTAAAATACACTGTACATACTGTACTTCCTCTGGATTATTAAAGTATACTCTACATACTTTACTTCCTCTGGATTATTAAAGTATACTCTACATACTTTACTTCCTCTGGATTATTAAAGTATACTGTACATACAGTACTGTACTTCCTCTGGATTATTAAAATATACTGCAAATACTGTCCTCTGATTATTAAAATATACTGTACATACTATACTTCCTCTGGATTATTAAAGTATACTCTACATACTTTACTTCCTCTGGATTATTAAAATATACTGTACATACAGTACTGTACTTCCTCTGGATTATTAAAATATACTGCAAATACTG
>JACXGM010001087.1:0-58884 GCA_016801145.1 Umbra pygmaea | reverse complement strand
ATACACAATGGAGTGAGCAGGTGTGGTGAATCATGATAATGAGTCCGGGTATGGGAACTGTAGTTCAGAGGAAGAATGACTAGGGAAGCTGTAGTCCACAGGAAGTAGAACTGATGTATGGGAAGTGTAGTTCTGAGCGGGATGGAATAGGGAAGTGGCAGTGTCCAGGGAAGGGGAACTGGGAATCGTTACAATAGGTACTGTATCACAAGTTAAAGTTCAAAGTGATGGTTCATGTTAAATGTGATGTAGGGAGACAATAAATAAAGCTTGGAGCGAGAAAGAAAACAATTTCTCTATCTTTTCCTCTCTTTGTACTCTTGTATTTTTACTTTTGATACTTTTGAGTACATTTTAACACCAGATAAATACTTTTGATACTTAAGTACATTTAAGATGAGCTACTTTAAGACTTTTACTTAAGTAGTTTTCTTATTGGTGACTTTTACTTTTATTAAAGTCACTTTTAAGATCGATATCTGTACTTTTACTTAAGTATGGAATTCAAGTACTTCTTACACCACTGTCCATACTACGAAGTGTACTCCTTTCTGAATAACTCAGTAACCCTTATCTGTCTAATGTCCTGTCAGTAAACTGTCCTGTTCTATTAGTCTGAATGGCACCTCCATGTATTAGACCTGTGATGGATACAGTCTAACCTACAATAGATCATATAGTTATAAGCAGTCTAATATATAACAGAATTACAAGCTATAAGTCCTAAGCCATAAGCTAATGCTTATGCTGATGTTATAATATAAGAACTGTAAGAGCTCTCTCTCTGTCCTACGTCATCCTTGGCCTTGCTTCCTTGTCTCCTCTCCTAAAGGAAAGTCTTATCTGGCTTGACCCTGAAGCTTCTCCCTGTCTGTCTTACATGTCCTAGAATCTTCCTACAGGCCCCAACTATAGCCATATAACTCTCTCATCTAGTAATACCATTCTAAACTGTTCAAACTGTATTTAAACATGATTATATAGAATATACTTCTCAACACAGCCATGGATGCCAAGGCAAGCCCAGCTCTTTCTGTTGTTATATTGTCCCAATAACAAGTGGCTGAAGCTACTGAGGATGAAAGCTCAAATGAAGTTGCTCCGACCTGTCTCAGTGTGTGTATTTGATTGCTATGTTGTGGCTACTTAACCCAAATCTGCTCTCACCTAAATTTGGAGAGCTAGTACATGGCAAAAACTAAATTGCTAGATTGCTGGGGGTCACTGTGCTGGAGGGGTTTGGGAAACCGCACCACCTTCAAATTTTACAAAAGTCATCATAGTAAAACATTTATTGGAAACAATGTAGTATATCAAAACATGTAGTGTTAAACACATGTATACATATATAGAGTATATATGCATATGAATTATTGTAATATACCAGAATCATATCAATGCAACTGTTTTTATTCCAACCATGTGAAGACAAAATAAACACTTTCTTTTGAGAAGTCCTGAACCGAGGACCTTCCAGTTAGAAGACCGTTGCTTTATCACTGTACCACAGAATAACTTGTAATTTCATCAAACTGCAGACGATTTGTCAATGAATGGTATTGTAGGTGGTGGCCACAGAGAATCCCTCTCTCCTTATCCTTCCTGACTGAGTTAGTTTAGTTTTGCATTTTGCTAGTGTCCTTGTCACTACTGCATGAGGTGGTACCTGCAGCCCATTCAGGTTCCACAGGTAGTCCAGCTCCTCCAGGATGGCACATCCATACGTGCTATCACTAGAAGGTTTGTTGTGTCTCCCAGTACAGTCTCAAGAGAATAAAGGAGATACCAGGAGATAGGCTGTTACACAATGAGACCTGGACAGGGCCGTAGAAGGGCATCAACCCAAGAGTAGGACCGGTATCTGCTCCTTGGTGCAAGGAGGAACAGGAGGAGCACTGCCAGAGCCTTACAAAATGACCTCCAGCAAGCTACTGGTGTGCATGTTTCTGACCAAACTGTCAGAAACATGCTCCATGGCGGTGTCATGAGGGCCTGATGTCCTATAGTGGGACCTTTGCTCACAGCCCAGCACCGTGCAGCTCAATTGGAATTCACCCGAGAATGCTAGAATTGGCAGGTCCGCTATTACCGCCCCATTCTCTTCACAGATGAGAGCAGGGTCACACTAAGCATGTGACAAACGTGAAAGTGTCTGGAGACGCCGTGATGAATGCTATGCTGCCTGCAACATCATCCAGCATGAATGGTTTGGCAATGAGTGAGTGAGTGATGGTCCGGGAAGGCATGTCTTTGGAGGAGTGCACAAGCCTCCATGTACTAGCCATCGGTAACAATGCTGTTAGGT
The DNA here is from genome assembly GCA_016801145.1 of Umbra pygmaea. NCBI lineage: Eukaryota > Metazoa > Chordata > Actinopteri > Esociformes > Umbridae > Umbra > Umbra pygmaea. Next base: position 56,579 of record JACXGM010001087.1, on the reverse strand, counting down.
ACCAGGATGAAATCCTCAGACCCATTGTCAGAACTGATGCTGGTGCATTGGGCCCTGGGTTACCCCTGGTGCAGGACAATGCCGGGCCTCGTGTGTCTAGAGTGTGTAGGCAGTTCCTGGATGACAAAGGCATTGATGTCATTGACTGGCTGTCACATACCCCAGACCTGAATCCAGTTGAGAACCTCTGGGATGTTATGTATCGGTGCATCTGACGCTGCCAAGTAGCGCCACAGGCTGTCCAAGAGCTCAATTATGCCCTTGTAGAAGCATATTCTTCACATAATATTGAGTATTATCATATATCAGTCAGATTATTACTCTATTTATAAATGAACCAATCAATTCTCTATCAGTATGATGTTTATTACTGTATTTCTTATAAGCATTAAATTATTCATTTACACAGCATAGTTTTATTAATCTGATTATTACTTTTGTAGTATTGTATTTCGAGTGAAAACATTTTTCAGTTACTCTGTGTGTCTGAAGTAAACAATATTTGTACTGAGGTAGGAGGACAGAACACAGCGGAGAAAGGACTCATTAATAATCATCTTCTTACAAGTCATTATCTCAGCTACTGCATACCAAAACTGATAACAATGAGTGGTCTTCCATTCACAGCCTAGTAAGAAACTGTCTCCATTTTACACATCCAATTCATTTTCTGTATTTGACCATGACAGAATAAGATACTATATTTCATGCTATCATGGAAGGTGCATAAAGTGTTCTCACCTCCTTAGTTCAGAACTTATCAGAGGACCTTTTCATGGGAATGGACAATGAATGTCTGTTAATTTACTTGGGCCAACAGAGGTCAGCTTGACCAAAAAGCTACATTCATACAACATTTGATTGACCAACTATGGAGCAATATATGATTATTTATGTTTTGTATTTGTTAGAGATAACAAGATGTAATTCCTGAATTTGGGTCTTTATAACCAGGGTTCAAAAGTAGCACCATTTACCAGCCAAATGCTTGTAAAATTTGCAGATGGCTGATAGATTTGCTTCACTCACTAGCCAAAAAAAAATAGTAATCAGTGTCTGGTAAAATTTGAACATTCACAGGCCGTTTGGCTGGTGGATTAAAAAGTTAATTTTGAACCCTGTTTATAACATAATGTCAAACATTGTTCTTTGTACTGATTTCCTATGAAACTTTAGTGTTTCTGAGCTCAAATACTTTATAAACTTTAATGATCTACAGACTTGGTCTTGAGTGGTCGACTCAACCGGAGAACTTAGAGAACGTTTGCAAATCAATTAAACTTCAACACCCTGATCCAGGTCTGGGAGGAGATACCCCAGGACACCATCCGCTGTCTCATCAGGAGCATACCCAGATGTTGTTGGGTGTGCATACGGGCATGTGGAGGCCATACACCCTACTGAATCACTTTATGAGTTGCTGTGATGAAATATGCGCAAGTTTGAACAGCCTGTGATTTTAATTGTTCAATTGTTTTTTTGGTGTGAGTTTGAATCCAGCCCTCAATCGTTTGGTGATTTTGGTTTCCACTGATTGTGTTTATGTAATTTTGTTCTCAACAAATTACACAATGTTCAGTAAAGGTTTTGATCTTTAATATGTTTCAGTCATCGAGACCCGATGAGTCATTTGAGTTCTCCTTTCATTTTTTTTAGCAGTGTCCTATGTAAAACAAACATGTCTGTACACCAATTAGAATAAATACACATGACAGCTCTGTAATGGAATTTCTATCAAGTTTAAGAACATTTGCAACTGAAAGCAGCCTTTTCTATGTGCATCAACAACACACCTCCCCAACACACCAGGTTCCACAAATTAAAACTAATCTGCACATCAAATTGAACTCAGTGAGACTTCAGAATCCAGGTAGGGAATGAGTCCTTACCCCAAGTGAAGGAGTTCAAATACCTTGGGGTCTTGTTCGCGAGTGAGGGAACATCGGAGCCGGAGATTGGTCGGAGAATCGGCGCAGCGGGGGCGGTATTACGCTCAACATATCGCACCGTTGTGACGAAAAGAGAGCTGAGCCAGAAGGCAAAGCTCTCAATCTACCGGGCAGTTTTTGTTCCTACCCTCACCTATGGTCATGAAGGCTGGATCATGACCGAAAGAACGAGATCCAGGGTACAAGCGGCCGAAATGGGTTTCCTCAGGAGGGTTGCGGATAGAGAGATAGGGTGAGAAGCTTAGTCATCCGTGATGATTTCAGAGTAGAGCCGCTGCTCCTTTGCGTCGAAAGGAGCCAGTTGAGGTGGTTTGGGCATCTGGTAAGGATGCCCCCTGGGTGCCTCCCTAGGGAGGTGTTCCAGGCACGTCCAGCTGGGAGAAGGCCTCGGGGAAGACCCAGGACTAAGTGGCGGGATTATATCTCCAACCTGGCCTGGGAACGCCTCGGGATCCCCCAGTCGGATCTGGTTAATGTGGCTCTGGAAAAGGACGTTTGGGGTCCACTGCTGGAGCTGCTGCCCCCGCGACCCGATCACGGATAAGCGGAAGAAAATGGATGGATGGATGGAGAATTCAGAATTGTATGTAGAAGTTTCATGGATTAAGGATGACACACCTTGAGTTACCGCATTGTGAATGAAAAAAACTATGATTTTTAAAGACAATTTTACTGATGATTGAAGGGTATCTACCCATGCAAATGTGGGATATAGGAAATATATTGTGTGAGCATCAGACACAGTGTGGTAGAAGAGCTGGAGCATTCAGTAAAGGTTCTGCAGTTGTGGAGGATATGGACATTTCAAAGCCAAAAACTGCTCCAAAGAAGGCTGAATGGAGAGCATTTTTGGCTCTTGAGTCAAAAGGAAAAACAGAATGTCACAGGAAATAATTTATGTTAAATTGCCTACTTAAATTGACTACTAATTTCCTGGATGTTCTCCAGCCTTCCAAAAGAGGTTAGTATTAAGCATTATTAAATGTTTGTAATTATACTTTTCTTGCCTGTTTTCTTGTCTATTCTTGTACTGTCATTTAAAAAAAACATGAACACATAGTACATGGCATTTGTTTATCAATACATTTTTCCCATGTTCCAGGTGGAACCAGGTGGGTACTCACTGCAATACTATGACAGGTTTTAATATAGTGAGAATTATGCATGTTCTTATAAACTATTTGTGTTATTTTGGTTGACGTGAGAACAGTCAAGACTGGAGAAGTCATTAATGTCAGCATTTGAGATCCTCGAGCCCCCTCTGCTGGCACACACAGGATCCAAAGGTCGGCTTCACCCATCTTCTAAACCACTGTTCCCTTCTCCCCTGCATTCTCCCTCATTAGTGAATACAGCTGTGCTTGTTTGTAGTGGGTATACAAGAGGTCAAAGGACTGTTGGAGATTGTGGTGTACATCAGTATTCATGTTTGCTACCTTTGCGTAACAGGGATTTCATTTTGAGTTTTGTGAAACATTGCATCCATTTTAGTGTATGGTTACTACGGACCAGTGTATAAATACATAAGATGCGTTCTAGTGAAGATTAAATGATTTCCAAAACACAACACTCCTTCACTAATGAGGGAGAGTTGCAGGAGAGAAGGGAACCGTGGTTTAGAAGATGGGGACGCCGACCGTCTGATCCTGTGCGCGTCAGCAGAGGGGGCTCCCGATCTCCAATGCTGACAGTACCCCTTCCGTGTTTCAGCATTGGAGATCCGTGAGAACCATGAACGCCGTGCTACGTGAGCTAAACTGTGAGCAAATTGTATTTGATTTTAGTTCGCATCGCCAGCTGTAAGTGTTGCTCATTGATCTGCATGAATGACCGAAAAACCTCTTGCCATGGGCGATTCCAAGTCAGAGTTCAACTCACGTAACACGGGGTTTGTGGTTCGACTGGTCGAGTCTGTTTTCCCAAGTGTCGCCTGCTTGTATACGTGAACGGTACTGTCTATTAAACTATATTTCTAATAAACTGTCTGTAAGCTTACAAAGTTCTCAATGCTTCGGTTTGCATGTAGGGACCCTCATTATGCTACCGTGGAAGTGAGGTGCTATTTTGAGCCTTGTTAGTGGTATAAAATAGTGATTTATTTTTACTTCATTAATGCCCTCACAACTAGCATTATAAGATAATTATCAGTTTGCACTAAAACTGGGCACATTCAATTAGCCTTCTCCCCTGCATTTGAAAACATATCCCAGAGAAGAGTTGACTTGGTACCCATGTGTTATTAACCCCTAGGTTCATTTTGTGCCGGAATTGTCCTTTAAGTAGTTTTCCTTTAATTGGGCTCACCTGGCAAACTAATTATCACAGGTGTCTGAGATTGATTTCAATGTATGTTATTGAGCCCGGAGACACAATACCATACATGAGTTTGATTGAAAAACTAAATATTTAATGTTTATGACACTTAAATGTATAATATGTAGTTCTCTGCCACTAGGGGTCTCTCAATAAAAACAATAACAAAAGATGTACTTGGATGACGTCGGAAAGTGGGATCATGGGATTTGTTGTCGTCGTCAATGTCAACCAGCCAATCTAGCGACTCTGGCAGAAAAAATGTTCACTGACAAGGTAATGTGTTGTTAAATATATTATAGCTTTATTCACGTAATGTTTGGCGGTTCCCTGGAACTTAGAGCAACTAGAGTAGTCAAAGGTTATATGATGCCATTGACGGAAGACAAAACAAAACGTGTCTTCGAATTACATTACAAGTTTCTCTGGGTTTTAAAGTTGGTGGAAACATTTAGGATAATGTAAGTACACACCTAAAAAATATATATAATATAGGTATCGTATTTTTGCTTTTTTTAATGCAAAGTACATCTTTTGTTATTGTTTTGATTGCGAGACCCCTAGCATCTAAAAACTACATGCTGTACCTTTAATTCCAACTTGCATAATAATTTGGAATGCGGTGTAGTAAGATCCAGGAAGAACCTTTCGTAAAGGTTTCAATGTAGAACCCTTCATAGATGGTAATATGTAGAACCATTTAAGAGTGAATGGTCCTTTATAGCACCTGTTCAACGCAGAACTCGTACTTTTGGTTTCTAGTTAGAACTATTTAATGGGGGTTCTTTGCAGAACCCTAGAACCAAAATGGGTTCCCATATGAGGACAAACCAAAGATCCTTATATGGTTCTAAATAGCTCCAATTTTTTAAAGAGTGTATCGTCACTGTAAATATGAATCCACTATCTAGGCCAGTGGACTGCTGCTGAAGCGCTGATGCAGAGAAGAGCCATATGGCCCAGATGGCTCCCTAACCTGGCCCTGTACTTATGCAACAACACAACCAACTGGGTAGACTGAGGGACAGAGCGGGCATCAGAGGCCAGATCCTCATGATGAGGTAATTGGACCAAAAGCATTGTTCTATGTGGATCCAGTGTTGGGTTGTGCCCGTCTTCTAGCTGTGTCAACAGTGTTAGCTCTGCTACTGTAACTGTCAGAGTTAACGGTTCTACTGTATCTGCGTCAATAGGGTTAGATCTGCTAACTGTAAAAATGTTTGACCCTAACTGGTAACTGCTTATGTGTTCGAAGGGTTTGTTGCCACTACAGGTCTGGCTATAGTGCTAACTATAGATGTTTTAAGCAGAAGTGGCAGGTGTCTGTATTGTAGGCAGTAGGTCAGTGCTTCTGTAGCATCCGGATTAGCAGCCTCTGGCATGCAATTGTGTTTACATGCTGAAGCGTGTACAGAACACGTTAATATAGAGATGACAACCGCCACAGATGACACCGCACTCAGCTACAAAAGGCCTATTTATCTGCCATGCTGCAAAAATACATGCTTAGCTATAGTACATTAGAGACATGGGAGCCGTGCTCTAATAGTTAAGAGAAACTTCTGTGGATGTATCTAACAGAGCAAACTGCTTTAAGTGGGTTAAAGGCTGATGGTGATTACATTATACTGTAGCTCTCCACAGATTGGACCTCTCCACCATATCAGTCTTCAACTTAACATCCATTATTCTACAGTGACCACCTAGGTTGGTATAGCTCACCACAGGCCATTTCAGGGTCATGTGACTCCCTAGACCAAGGAACTCCAACCCTGGTCCTGGAGATCTACCATCCTGTAGGTTTATCAACACTGGTCCTGGAGGGCTATCATCCTGTAGGTTTATCAACCCTAGTCCTGGAGAGCTACCATCCTGTAAGTTTATCAACCCTAGTCCTGGATGGCTACCATCCTGTAGGTTTTCACTCCAACACATAATGTAGCCTCATTCAGGTAATTATTAGAATCAGGTGTGCTAAATTAGGGCTGGAGTGAAAACAATCAGGACAATAGCTCTCCAGGACCTGTGTTGGGGATCCCTGCCCTAGACTGATCACTCATTGATTTTCCAACTATCTACCCTACCATTTCTTGTGGTTATTTTGCATACTGAAGGCCGAGTGCCGAATATTGATTGTTCACACCAATGTATATGCATTTACACCATACAGAATTTGTTCAGTAACATGTATTTATGTATTTCTAATTATAGCACACATACATGACTGCCCTTCCTGTGAGAGAACAAGGGTAAGCGAGACAGAAAGGAGAAAGAGAGAGAGAGAGGGAAAGTGAAAATAAGAGGGAGAAATAGACAGAGCTAAACGAATAGAGTGGTGGAGCAGGCCAAGGACAGGCGGATTTCAGACCACTCAGTAAGAAGAGAACAGAGCACTGCAGTCAATCTGTTTGTGGTTAATAAACGCATTTCTTTTAAAGGAAGGCAACATACATAAAGCTTTGATGCTACATGTTTTTACCACAAAAAGTAATTTACTTTCTTGAAACAAATTCCAGAATACATCATACGTTCAAGAGCTATCAGAAGTAGCTAATTATAGTGTGAGCTGTTGATACGCCCTAAATGTAGCTTCATTGCACACAAGCCACACCTACTGCATAACTGACCAGTCAACATTAACTAGCTATTGTATACAACACCAAACTAACAATAGTGATACCATGGCCTGTTTTTCTTGGTGAAATCAATACCTGTGTACCAGCTGTGCTCTAGGTATCTGGAACAATAAACTGCTAATCAATTATTAACACAGAAGAGGAGAGGACAGAACGGTGGAGAAGGGAGGAAGGAGAGGAGAGCACAGAAAGAAGGGAGGAGATGTGATGAGACCAGCCAATCAGAACAAAACAGTGATTGAAACGTTGAATCTATGCGGCCCAGCTGTGCACTGGGCCTGCTCTGTAAAACGCTGTTTGAATGTGGTCCATGGAAATGGAAGAGATTCTGTGCATGTGTGTGTGAACGCAAGTTCATGTGTGGCAGGATTGAAGGCAGTGTGGACAAAAGCATGGGTCTCAAGAGGCTTGCTCACTGACCGATAGCACAGAGGACCCATTGTGTGGCCAGTGTGGACGCCTGCGCAGAAATGAATTGTCCCCCTCAGGACCCAGTGGTACCAGACTCGTCATTCCTCTCCTTCCCGGATTCAGTCACTGTTACCCACATCTCACAGCTAAGGAACACCCGTCTACCATGGAGAATATGTAAACATCTCAGCTCAGTAGTCACGGATGCTTCTCACTTCCAGTGAAGGCAAGTTATTCCCCAATATGCTAGCATTGGATCCAAAACCAGGTAAATTTTTAGTGTACAAAGAAGCAACAACACATATCTCTAGTCTGAAAGACTTTATGTCACCTCATCCCAGCCAGTGAGCTTCAACGTGGGGCACAGTGACACCATACTCTCCCTTCTAGACCCACAGGTGGATAGTGTTAAGAAGTCAGCCAGATTAGCGCTCAAGAGTAATGGGGGGTTAGGCATGCTGTTGTTAGGACTTACGTAGCCACCTGGTGCATGACTTTAGTGGAGGTGTCTTTGAGTGTGTCCTTCAGGTTGTCCTTGAAGTTGCTGAAGAACTTGCCAGCTCCGCCTTTCACCATGTCCAGCAGGCCACCGCCATAGTTGGCATCCATATCTGGAGATGGAGGACCTTTACAAATCAGAATTAAAAGAAACAAACAGAACCACACTGAGGATGCAGACAGACAGACAGGCAGACCAACAGACAGACAGGCAAACAGACAGGCAGGCAGGCAGTCAGGCCGATTAATGTAGAAACATATAAGTCACAAAGAAAATATTCCATCGTTCATATTAAAATTGGCAAAGAGACAACATGTATACAGTAACACATGCTATTGGACTGATAAACTCCGAGAACCAGAGAAAGACAAAGAAGGCAAGGTTATAGGTTTTTCTGGTTTAACTAAATCATAGGGAAACTGTGGCTAAATCAGAATTTGTTCATTAATGAGGATGTTTTTCCTGTCTCCATTTTAAAAGGCAGTTTTTGGGTAGGTTTAAGACAAATGTTCCAGTTGGAGTTAGGGTTAGAATTAGGAGTGCTCAGCCAGGTAGATGGGTGGAGTTTTGTATACTTTTTGTTACCCTTTAATATAAATACAACCATTCAAAAACCGAAAAATGTTCTGCTTACACTCCATTCCAAATTATTATGCAAATTGGAAATAAGTGTCATAAACATTCAATATTTTGTTTTTTAATCAAACTCATTGATGGTATTGTGTCTCCGGGCTCTTTGGAACACTGAAATCAATCTCAGACATCTGTGAAAATTAGTTTGCCAGGTGAGCCCAATTAAAGGAAAATAACTTAAGAAGGATGTTCCACATTATTAAGCAGGCCACAGGTTTCAAACAATATGGGAAAGAAAAAGGATCTCTCTGCTTTGGAATAGCATCAAATAGTGCAATGACTTGGACTAGAATGAAAACATTAGATATTTCACAGAAACTTAAGCATGATCATTGTACTGTGAAGAGACCTGTGGCTGATTCAGAGCACAGACGGGTTTGTGCAGATAAAGGCATAATGAGGAAGGTTACTGCCAGACAAATTAATCAGATTAAGAGAGCAGCTGCTAAAATGCCATTACAAAGTAGCAAACAGGTATTTTTAGCTGCTAGTGCCTCTGGAGTCCCGCAAACCTCAAGGTGTAGGATCCTCCAGAGGCTTGCAGTTGTGCATAAACCTACTATTCAGCCACCCCTAACCAATGCTCACAAGCAGAAATGGTTGCAGTGGGCCCAGAAATACATGATGACTAATATTCAAACAGTCTTGTTTACTGATGAGTGCTGTGCAACCAGGGATGGTCCAGATGGATGGAGTAGTAGATGGTTGGTGGATGGCCACCATGTCCCAATAAGGCTGCGATGTCAGCAAGGAGGTGGCGGAATCATGTTTTGAGGCGGAATCAAGGGGCGAGAGGTGTTAGGCCCCTTTAGGATCCCTGAAGGTGTGAAAATGATCTTCACTGGTAAAGTTCTTCCACGTTCTTCCATGGTACAAAAAGAAGAACCATGCCTTCCATAGTGAAATCAACTTCATGCATGACAATGCACTTTCTCATGCTGCAAAGAATATCTTTGTGTCATTGGCTGCTATGGGCAAAAAAGGAGAGAAACTCATGGTGTGGCACCCATCCTCCCCTGACCTCAACCCTATTGAGAAGCTTTGGAGCATCCTCAAGCAAAAGATCTGAGGGTGGGAGGCAGTTTGCATCAAAACAGCAACTCTGGGAGGCTATTCTGACATCCTACAAAGAAATTCAAGCAGAAACTCTCCATAAACTCACAATGTAAGAACTGTGAAGGTGATATCAAAGAAGGTGTCCTCTGTTAACATGTAACTGGTCCTGTTAAGATGTGTTTGATTGAAATAGCCTTTGATTTCAGTAAATATGAAATGCTGAAAATTAAAAAAATTACAATTTTCAGTTCTTTACAACCTAAGAAATGTTTTGAAACTCTGTTGTGCATAATCATTTGGAACAGTGCATTGAGTTTTTTTATTTTTCAAAAGAATACTGTGTTCATTGGGTGGTTTGTTCAAGGATATTGGACTTATACCCTAACAGTTGATGACTTGAAAATTATAGCTACTGACTATCATTTGCATCAACTATTTAGGAAAATCAGTGTAAAATATCATTTGCATAATAATTTGGAATGTGGTATAAAGAGAAAGCAATTGGACCCCAACCAGGTCCTCAACAGCCTGATTCAAGTACACCTACAACACCCATAACCAGCACATGGCCCTGAGCTATAACCATTACCAACAACCACATCTAGAGTACTCAACGTAAATGAGTACATCCAAACAGACATCTCAGAGAAATCATCCGTCTCTCTTCCAAATCAATAATTTCCATGAGATCCTATACAATAAACTATTCCAGCAACTCTGGTTCATTGGTTGTAAATGAGATTAGTCAGTACAAAACAACAAAATGGAAAGTATGTCAACAAAGCAATTTATTACCATAGTGCAAAAATGAGTACTAATTAACTGGAATTCAACAACAGATAAGTCTAACCAATCACCACACAGGCAGATAAATGAATATTTAAAAAATAAAATAAAAACCTGCCTCTGCTTGACTGGGGCTATTGAGGACTGACTGATTCAGTACACTACCTCATATACTGTATATAGTTTATATTTTGCTGTTGTTGTTATTTATCAGAACTTATAGAACTTAACAGAATATTTTTTTTCCAGTCTTGATCAAAGTTTCATATATATGAAAATCACCAAGTCTATTAAAACTGGTAACTTAGATTTTTTGTTGTTGTTGTGTTTTTGTTCAAAGGAGTTTAAGTTTCATATCTTAAGTTTGTATTTTTATATATTTTATTTATCAGAACTGTAATATATTTTGATGTTCCTCTGTTCTGTAGTGACAATAAAACAAACAAGTTTATTTTTAAACTCCGTGTTTGTAGAATTTTAGTGAGGAGTCATAAATAACTATATATGACTAATGTTAGGGAAATTTATATTTTATTTATTTATTTGGGACAGTGCACATTAATGAACAATCTTACACTTCTGTACAGACTGTAAATGAGCCAGATTATAGCATAGATGCTAATTTCCATCTGTAGTCCCAAACCTAACCTGCACATTTTTGATGGTGGGGGAAACCGGAGCACCCGGAGGAAACCCACGCAGACACGGGGAGAACATGCAAACTCCACACAGAAAGGCCTGAGATGACCGGGGTTCTAACCCAGAACCTTTTTGCTGTGAGGCCACAGTGCTATCCACTAGGCCACCATGCCTGTCCAAGGGAAATCTGTTTATGTTTTGTTACACTTTTCTGGATTTTTTTTATATATCGGCATATATATCGGAATATCTGATTTTTAAATCAGGCTCTTCAACAGCCAGGCTCTTAAAGAGCTCATTTTCCAAGAATAGAGAAAGATAGACGTGGCAGTATCTCGCCAAACTGTTCACTTCATGTCCAGAAGAGACAGTGTTGTCCTTCAAGGAGTTCATCATGGAGTTCATACAAAATATTGGATTTGGTCGAATTTGTTGTAGTGTACCTATTATTGCAACACCTCATTTGAATAATATTCAGTATTATTCACTTATCCCAATGATGTTGGTGACCAACCTTTGATGTTCTTAATAAAAGCAAATGTTTAACAGAACTCAATTTTGTCAAATTTCTTCAGAATTTTCTGGAGTTCTGTAACAGCGACACCTACTCCTCGAATCCTATGTTCCACTTATCTGTGTTACTAGAGCACCACTCGCTCCGTTATGCACAGGTGTGCGAAATAGCAATCAAGAGGGTATTTAACCCACTTGTGCCAGGACTCCTTTGTTAGTTATTCTTTGCTGTATTGATGATTGCTATCCTTGTTTGAGGTTGACTATCTTTCTCTATTATGTCTGACTATTTATAAGACTCTTAGGTTATGCACTGTGTCGCATATTTTCTAATCGAGTTATATTATTTTTCAGAGACTACATGAGCACTGAGTTATGTTAGGTGCTGTGACATATGGTATTGTGTGAGTACAGTGGATACACACTTAACAACCCTGCATCTGTCTCCTGCTTACCTCAAACATCACAACAGAATAACCAACCAGCATCATGGAGACAGCAGGAATTGCCGGAGTATCCGAGGCAGTAAGTGAACACGAATGTCTGCTACAGCAACATTACCATCAGCTGGCAGATCTGACGTCAGCCATGGATGAGGTACTATGAACTATGCCTGGAGTCATCAGTCGTGCAATTGTTGCCTCTCAGGACACCATCTATCCAAATATGCCTCATCAACAGTTGTCAAGTTTCTAAAGAGATGTCCTCCTTGTTTGCCTGAGCGGTATGATGGTTCTCCTACAAAATGCCACAGCTTTCTCCTCCAGTGCAACTTTTATTAATATTTTGCACATTGCCCGGGAAAAGCCGTCACTGAACGATCCAAAGTGGCCACGGTTATTTCCATTCTCACGGGTAAGGCACTGGTGTGGGTGACAGAATGTAGGAGAGAAGACCTTCGATCTTGCCCTGGATAGCAGAGAGGAGGGCAAATGCCTGCTTCACATTGGGAGGGTTCCCAGACCGCAGCAGATTACGCACTCGTATTCCGGACAGTTCCCGGCTAGATGTGGCTGGAATGAGGCTGCGCTAATGACCCTGTTCCATCAAGGACTCAGAGAGGAGGTGCAGACGGAATTCAGGTATGAGGCCCTTTCCCTGGACCAAGTAATAAACATCGCTGTACATTTAGCTACTTTACGCACGACCTCAACGTCGAGTTACTTCAGCAGTGTCCACCCACCACAATGAAGAGGAGCCCATGGAGATGGGGTCAACACGCCTGCACAGAGAGAAGACGTTGTTTTCGGACATGCCTCTGTCTCTGTTGTGGGAAGGAGGAACATCTGTTGTCCCAGTGTCCTCATACCCGGGTTCGAGGAGGAGAGCTGAGAAAGTGACCTAGTTCGGATCCTGAGTCAAGTCAGGTAGGCATTGAGCTACCCAAATCTTCCTTTGCACCTAGTCTTTTTACTGTTTCGGTGTTTCTGCCAGACTATGTTGCTTCTCCAGAGTTTGCAGCTTTAGTGGACTCAGGAGTGGTGGGGAATTTCATAGGCCACAAGAGTTGGCATTCCTCTGTGGAAGCTTCTGACGCCGGTGTCTGTCCTGGCTCTGGATAACCGCCCGTTGGGAGTGGGGTGCATTACGCATATCACCGCTCACCTTCAGGTTACGGTGAACCGCACCCATAGTGAACAAGTCATTGTTTGTTATGTCTTCACCTGCACATCCAATTGTATTAGGCCTGCCCTGGTTGTTAATATACAATCCTGTTATTTCTTGGTCTAAGAAGATAATTCAGGAGTGGTCATCAGACCACGAGCCACCGATCTTCCTCCTCATTTGTGCGACCGAGCGATTAATCTTCGGCCATGGAGGACTACGCCCTTGTATAGATTATAGGGTCCTTAACACACCATGGTAAAGTACCGGCACCCATTTCCTCTACCATAGAACACATACATGGGGCTAAGTGGTTCACTAAACTGGATTTACGCAGCGCTTAATCTGATACGCATGTATAAGGGAGATGAGTGGAAGACTGGGTTTAGCACAACTATGGGATATTATGAATATCTTGTCATGCCCTATGGCCTGAAGAATGCTCCTGCTGTGTTTCAGGCTTTCATTAGCGAGGTGTTTAAAGACATGCTTTATCAGAGGGTCCTGATATACATAGATGTATATAATTTCAGCAACATGTTCAACAAGTGAGGACAGTTTTACAATGCCTAATCCCTAACCATCACTATGCCATGGTAAAAAAATACCTGTTCCACCAACCAGCCATATCCCTTCTACAGCTACCAGGGTCCAGATGGAGGAGAACAAGGTGGGAGCAGTGCAAGAGTGGCCCAGACCCATTTCTATTAAAGCTCTTCAGAGGTTCCTTGGATTGCAAATTTCTACCAGCGCTTCATTAGTGGATTTTCCATGTTAATGGCTCCTCTCACATCCTTACTGAAAGGAGGTACTCAAACAACTGGGCTGGACATCGGCTGCATTGAAAGCATTCCAAAAGCTCAAGGAAGCGTTCACCACTGTGCCCATTCTGAGCCATCCTGAACCCTCTCTGCCATTTATGGTGGAGGTAGATGCCTCTGAAGTGGGGATTGGGGCAGTGTTTTCCCAGCGAAAAGGTAATCCTCCTAAACTCTATCCCTGTGCCATTTACTACACGTTGTCTGGAGCAGAGAGGAATTACAACGTGGGGGATCAGGAATTGTTAGCAGTGAAAAGGGCACTGAAGAATGGAGACACAGGCTTAAGGGTGCCAAACACCATTTTATGGTCTGGACAAATCACAAGAATCTGGAATACATCAGGATGGCCAAACGATTGAATTCACGCCAGGTCAGGTGGGCTCTGGTTTTTGCACGGTTCAATTGTTTTGTCTTATCGTCCAGGCTCCAAGAATGGAGAAGCGGATGCTCTATCACGTCTCCACAACGTGGAGGATACACCCAGGGAGAGCACACCCATCATCCCCACCTCCAGGATTGTGGTTTGGGATGTGGATGAAGACATTCGGCCAAAACAGGTGAACAAACCCATACCACCAGCTTGTCCTACTGATCGTGTGTATGTTCCTGGGATCATTCAGGACAGATTACTCACCTGGGCAGATGTCAATCCCACTTCGGGACACCCTGGCATAGCACGCACATTGCAGGAGGAGGAGAAGTATTGGTGGCCAACTCTGGTCGCTGATGTGCGGCGGGATGTGACGTCCTGCTCTGTCTGTGTTACAAGCAAAACACCTCGGTATCTAGCTCATGGTAAGCCATTCCACACCATCCACACCATCCCTGGACACATTTATCTGTGGATTTCATTACGGACCTTCCTCCATCAGAAGGTTATACTACAGTTCTTGTCGTTGTGGATCATTTCTCTAAAGCATGCAGACTCATCCATCTCCAAGGTTGTCCTACAGCGCTACAGACGGCAGAGGCGATTTTCACTTCAATTCATGTGTTCAGACACTATGGAATTCCTGAAGACATTGTGTCAGACCAGGGATCCCAATTTACCTCTCAGGTATGGGCTGCCTTTATGGGAAAACTGTGAATTTACGGTAAGCCTCATATCAAGAAATCACCTCCAATCAGGATATCAGCTTCTGTGAGGACCAGCCTGGTGCCTGGGCTTCTGTGTTACTATGGGCGGAATATGTGCAGAATTCTCTGTATCACTCCTCCACTAAACTTACTCCATTTACTCCACTTACTCAATGTGTTCTAGGATATCAACCACCCTTGGCCCCCTGGCATCCAAACTCAACACAGTGAACGAGTGGTTCCAGTGAACTGCATCAGTGTGGGAGAATGCACATGTACCTTTATTGCACACTTGCAAGACCATGCTGACTAGAAGAGATTCAGAGGACCAGTGGTAATGTTCACATGTCCTTTGGCTCTGTATATACTGTAGCTTAGTTTGTCTCAGTTCTACCTTCTGTTGTCTTGGGGTCAGATGGCTTAGCGGTTAGGGAGTCAGACTTGCAGTCGTAAGGTTGCCAGTTTGATTCCCGACTGTGCCAAATGCTGTGGTGGCCTTGAGCAAGGCACTTCACCCTAAGTTGCTTCAGGGGGATATCACTGTACGTCGCTCTGGATAAGAGTGTCTGCTAAATGACTAAAATGTAAATGTCTTTATTGCATACAAAGATATTGGGTTGTGATATAAGAACTTTAAAGTAATTATTATTATGATTAAACTCTGTCAAAACGTATAACAAGGGTCTGACAGGCATTTCAGTTTGTTGTGTTTAAAGCCAGGGAAGCTCAGATGTAAAGGTAAACAGTGTCTAATTTATATCCCTTTTCAAGTGTGGGATCTGTTCTAAGACACAAAAACCGCATCAGTAATCTCTCATCCTCCACAGCTGCAGTCATTAGCGAATGCAGAGAACAACACACAGCTTTGCAGATATCTTGAATAATATATGTATCCATCTACAACCTAACACCAATAATTTGTTAGGGGGAGTCACATATTGTACAGACTGGAATAAATATATATATATATATACTGATCAGCCATATCATTATGACTACCTGCCTAATATTGTGTAGGTCCCACTTTTGTCACCAAAACAGCATCCCCATACGCAACAAACTGCAATGCAATATGTTCTGACACCTTTCAATTAGAACCAGCATACATTTTTGTAGAAATTTGAGCTACAGTAGCTCGTCTGTTGGATCAGACCACACAGGTCAGCCTTCGCTCCCCAAATGCATCAATGAGCCTTGGCCGGTTCACCACTTTTCCTTCCTTCGACCACTTTTAATAGGTGCTGACCACTGCAGTCCAGGAACACCACACAAGAGCTGAGGTTTTGGAGATGCTCTGACCCTGTCGTCTTGCCGTCACAATTTGGCCCTTGTCAAAGTCGCTCAAATCCTTACACTTGCCCATTTTTCCCGCTTTTAACTCATCAACTTTGAGGACAAAATGAAGAAGCAGGAAAAATAGGCATGCATAAGGATTTGAGCGACTTTAACAAGGGCCAAATTGTGAGGGTTTGGGCTAGGCCCCAAAAGACAAGCTACTTCAGCTCAACTTGCTTAAAACATTTATGCAGGTTCTGATAGAAAAGTGTCAGAACACAGTGCAATTTGTTGCATATGGGGCTGCTGTTTTAGCGACAAAATGGGGACCTTTACAATATTACCCAGGTGGTCATTATGATATGGCTGATTGGTGTGTATACTGTAAATATATATATTTATATATACATATATACTGTATAAATCCATTGGAAACTCAAGAGCTTATACTAGAAGGCACATTGATTGTCATGCAGTGAGGGGTCAGCAATTTAAAAAATTTGCAAAGCAAGCTCCCACTCATGAAAACCAGAGCGATGGGCCTGGAGAAAACTGTTACCACTTTGACACACATACACAGACCTATGCCTACAATTAGTAACCATTCATGGAATCCAAATAATTGTCTATAACCATGTTGTGAGGCTGTTGAGTGTTTCTTTACATTTATTGTCCCCCGTTGATAAAACCTGAGGAACGGTCTCTGGTAATCTGTTCTTTTCTCACAGGTGAAAACTCTCGCTATGAAAAATTTAGTGAAAGATGTCTATTTGACAACCACCATTTTGTAAATTATGTTTGGTTGGTACATGCAGAGACCTGAAAAGTCTATTAACACGTGTGCTTGCATATTAGCATACAGTATATCAAATACATTGGTATCATTGAGCAGCTGTGTAAGTCAGAAGCAGAACAGTTGCCTCTGCATCCAAAGATTGAGTTTTAGGCCAGCACGGGGCAATACATCTGTTTTTATAGAAATATGCCTACTCATTCAAAACAACACTGTAGTTTACTTTTAAGAAACTCCGTATAACTAAAGATCTAAAAGCATTTCTTGAACACCAATAGTCGGGGACAACATGTTTACTTATGCCTTGTTTACAGAGATTGGAGATAAACAACCTAATATGTTGGGCTTAGTAGTTAAACTAAGGTCATGATGCATAATTAAGTTAAATTTGTCAAGGATCAAAATATAAATATAAGTAACTTATAGGTCCACAAATATGTAGTAACTCCAAATTGTCAATTTAACAATGAAACAATATATCTTTATTGTCACTGTACTTGGACATTATTTCTCAACTCCCTTCAAATTGTGTGACTATTCAGTGTCCCTCTTTTGAAGTCAGGGAGGTGGAGAATCACCCATGCCACATCAAAGACTCCTCCACAGCCATCCCTCAGATTGGCTCCTGCTCTCTGAACTCCCACCAAAACGCCCCCTTCTTCACTTTCATCTGTCCCTACAACCTGCTCCAGTTGTTCAGAGAGCCATTCACCCAGATAGAGCTATTTTTGTCAGAGAAGTTGTCCGGTGAGAGGTGAATGGGACAGACAGAGCAAGTAGGCCTGTGAACAGTAGTGGTAACATGTGGCTCCATTGTGGGCCGAACAGGAACTGCCCCAACAAACGGGCTTTTAGCTCGTGAATTATAAAGGCTGCCGATAAGACAAGTCACACATGATTCAGCTGTCTGAATGGGACATGCAGCTTGGCTTCAATGATGACCTTTGGAGGAGGTTCCCACAAAACATAATCTATAAATCAGCTAATGCACATAATGACATGATGAGAAATGTGACATAATCTATCAAAGACCACCAGTAGAAAGAGAGAAATATATGATATCGCTAAAAGCCAAATTTCCCTGTTCCTCTTCATTTAACACTTGAATATTCACAGCACACTGCAGTGACGCCTCCCCGACATCTATTATTCACATGATGTCAATAAAACAGCTCCAGTGTGGGAGATCTTCCCTTGATTTGAGATGGGGAAAACTGCATGGTATTTCGTATGCCGAGTGGACGGCTCTAGGTGACCTAACCAACCCCTGTGAGGCGTAATGCAGGTTCACCAACATTTTTCTACATGGACAATGGAAGAGCCTTCCAGTACAGTCTCAAACCTAAACCTGTCAATCAACCTGTCTCTGTGTCTGTTCCTCAATCTGTCATTCGGTCACCATACTGTATGTGCTGGCTTGGTAAAAAAAAAGCTGTCCAGATGGATGTGGGAGTCTGCAGAGCTCCGTGCATTGAGCTGCCCAGTGTGGACACAGATGGAGGCAGAGGAAGCTGGAGAATCATCCTCATCCAGCCGATAGAACAGCATTAGCAGAAGGGAGCATCCAGACAGACTGCCCTGACACTTGGTATCTTAACGGCCTGTCCCTCCCTCTCTCTCTCCCTTCTCCTCTGCCCCCACTATCCCATCAGCTCTGACAAACCCTGTCCTTAAGACTATCTTCTACATTTCGCTACAGTGAGCCGTGGGGATAGCCCTGTTCCCAACATTACCCCTTACATTACCCACATGACATTTGCAACTCTACATTATAGGCAGGAAATGTCAAGCATAATAGGGACAGTTAGAATATATTATTGAGGGCGTCTGGGTTTGTTGCCATGTAAGCCACTGTAATTGTGAATATTACTCTTACTGGTAATCACTTAGGACTACACCTAAGAAGGGTGATTGAAAGGGATTATTTAGAGGGTATGGTCAATTATGTATATGTTAAATGAATTTTAATGAGAAATAACCAACAGTCTCATAAAAGACTAGCATCAATAACATTTCTTAGACTAGTAGTGAATGATAAAACAAACTTACAGATGTTGTTTCAATGCAAAAGACAACTAACGAGCTGAACAATACAGGCTACATAATGAAAATATATCATGCAATGCACAGCAACGAAAATACACAGAATGGGCAATAAAATCTTAACCCATCTACTGATATGTATATAGTTCAGGGAATACGTCTATCGACCTGCGTTCCCCGCCTGCCATGCAACATAGCCGCATTATCCCTAGCAGGGCCTTGCTTGGAGCGAGTGAGCCACACCGTCTGCTAACACGAGCTTCTTACCTGAGCTGTCCATGGTGCTGCAGTCGTCCTCGCGCAGTGGGCCTGCCTTCGGTCCTCCTAGGATTGCTGATACCGAGCCGCTGCCTCTCCCTCCCCCGTTATTGAAGTCTCCGCTGCTATCGACCAACTGTAAAGATTCATAGCCATCGTAACTGCAGGTCTTTTTCTTATAGCTTCCAAGTAGGCTCATCTCATGAGCTCTGCGCCGTAGATTTGAGAATTACATATAAAAAATGATAACCGCTAGACTGCTGAATGTAAATATTCCAATCGACAAAATCTGAGGAATCAACCTAGGAATGATGCACCAGATTTGCTCTTGTAGTTCCACTAACGTCTCCCCGTTGTATTTTTTCCGGGATCAGGACGTTGTCATCCGGACCGCATTGACGGGACCGCATTTACTACAACACACATCCAATGCTGCTCTGGCTGCCAGTCCCCGTTGGGTCCTTTCAGGCTTTCTGCTGGCTAGAGGCCAATCCTGACAATACCATGTAGGCAGTAGCCTAGGTGACTAAGGGATCGCCTGTTTCGTTGTGTTTTTTATCTGTTTTCTTGTTGTTTTGTAAAAATTTTGTTTTTGCTATTTTGAAATGGGGTAATCTTTCTAAAAAATACGCATTAATGTTGAATGGTAAGCGCGATAACACCTACATGATATTCTATATATGTTTCTACCTATCTTATATTATGACAAAATACAAAAAAATCTGTTTCTATTAACGTACTTTAATAGCCTAAGGTAGTTAACAAAATATCCACATGTTCATGACAATTACAGGTTAACTTGACAATAAACTCGTAAAAAATACCAGTTTACAATATAATAATAAAACCCTTTCGGTTTGGTATAATCTACATTCATGGGTCTAAATGGCTATTTAAAGCCATGTATGGGACAGCTATACTGTAGGCTATATCCTACATTATTACTGCTCTAAAGGCATCTCAGAGACTTCAGGTATATTGCCATCATACCACAACATATCTTTGCTTATTGCTAAAATATAGCTTGACAGTAGGATAATACTTATTAAAGTAAAGTATTAGTCAGCACTTAAGGACAAAGTGTTTTGTCAGGGACAGGGACAGCTATTCAGTCTGTAGATTAGAGCTAGACATTCCCAAGGCCATGTAAATGGAGACCCCCACACACAGACCAAGGATGTGTCCGAAACGGCACTCCACTTCTGACCAAAGCCAAATGTAATATGTAATTATGATATATAAGAAATAGGGTGTCTTCTGGGAAGCACCAGAATACGACTACTTGGTGTTCTGGAACATGCTTCCTTCCTTGGCTCAGTCCCCTGGCAACTGAAGAGCTTCATGGTTCTCAAAGCATGGCCTGAGCCTGGGAAACCTTTTATAACAGGAGGCCTGGACTGAAAACACAGCAGGGAAGGGAATGTCCAAAAAGAGAAATAATTCCCTACGTAACCGGACGGAGAGTGCCGCGCCATTGAAAGATGTAGTTTCCTCTGAAAGTCAGTCTCTCAAAATCACAAAATAATTTACCCCACAACAATGCTTCAGTATGGCAACTCCTGCATTAAGTTTCCAAACCAAATGGCTACAGCCTTCACTCAAAATACTGAATTCTTAACCTGGTAAATTAACACTAATGACAGCAATTGGAAAAGCCCCAACTATACAACCTCTCTTACTACCACCTTTTAAATGTAACTATCATTATATGCCTCGTTGTATAAATCATTTGTACATTTCTTGGATGTTAAATGACACTGGGTTAAAGAAAAGTTATAGTTTAACAAAGACCTTGTGATTTTACAATACATCTGCCTCATAAAAGGATCTCAGCTCTCCACATATATACTTCCTGAAATATTTCTCTGTGTTATACATGCTGGGTTCCTTTACAAAGTAGCATATTTAAAAATTGAATTCATATTGAAGACAATCATTTTATAGTTAATTCATTTTGCAGACAACCTCATCTAGAACTACCAGTAGTGGTGAAATCATAAACACCTACTGCATTGCATTTTTCATCCAGCCAATCATCAATCCACACAGCCTAACATAAGCTTTCTACTTCAAGATGGCACCATATTTAAGAGTGAATAGTGAATTAATGATTAGTCATATAGTGGATACATCACATCTGTAACACTTGAATTACTTGATGTACAGGCATGATTTGATTAATTCTTCATTTTCCATTCTTAAAACTATACATTTTGACCACTTCTGGTGACATTTTATAAGTGTTGCATACTATTAATAACACCCCCAAAATGTTCATGTACGTGTCAACTCTACAAACACATGTTTATTAATGTTACAAATCTAAGAACAACAGGATTCTGGTAAGGAATCCCACAACAATAAAACTACAGTACTACAAAACCTGAGATGCAGCAGGCCAAACCATTTACGTATGTGTAAACGTATATAACTAAAAGTGTAAAACTGTAAAATCCAGTAGGAACACTGCAAATAAAAAAATCCAGGGCTTGTGCATGTTTCATCTTACCGGAATAACATATACATTTTGCGAAAGCTCAAGTCTCAACCTAGACATTGATATAAATGCTCAACATCCCTGTCTGATTTCCAGCTTCAGCACATGGAACAGATTGTTAGTTTTAAGTAATTTTTTCACAATTACAAATGCAGCTGCAGAGGTCAAAGTAGGAAACCCCTACTCATGGTGTAGAAGGGATAATGGTCTGGGGCGGTTTTTCAGGGTTTGGACTAGGCCCAGTTGTTCCAGTGAAGGCTCATCTAAATGCAAAGACATTTTAGACAACTGGGTGCTTCCAACTTTATGGCAACAGTTTGGGGAAGGCCCTTTCCTGTTCCAGCATAACTTTGCCCTTGTGCACAAAGCGGGATCCATAAAGACATGGTTCAATGAGTTTGGTATGGAGGAACCTTGAGTGACCTGCACAGAGACCTTTCATTAACACCAATGAACACCTTTGAGAAAAATTGGAACACTGATTGCTTGCCAGGCCTTCTCCTCCAACAGCATTGCCTAACCTCACAAATGCTCTTTTGGCTGAATAGGCACAAATTCCCACAGATATATTACACTGCAAAGCCGTGTGGAAAGCCTTAGCAGAATAGGGGCGGCTGTTATACCCACAAAGTGGAAGCCAACTCTATAACAGTGTTTAGCCCACTGTTTTGGAATAGGATGTCCAACAAGCTAATCTGGGTTTGCTTGTCAGGTGTTCATATACTTTTGGCTATATAGTGTATGTTTCAGCTAGGAAAGAGATCTGACAATTAACACTTTAATATTTGAGTTTTCAAAGCAACTAAGTTTTCAGAGACAACTAAAAAAATTCCCTAAAAAAATTCCAAATAGTCAGTGCCTGAATAAAAAGTGTATTTGTAATATATTCTAGATTTTTCTCTGATCGCTAACTTACCTCGCAATGTGTTTTGTGGACACTGTAAGAGACTAGCATTTATTTTGGGAGAATTGCAACCAGAATCCAGAAACTAGTTGTTACCAGAAAGAGGGGTGTTAATTGCTCTTGCGTGTGAGCTATGACCAAGCATGTGTTGGTGCAGCTACCTTAAGGAGCACAAAATCTGGACCCCGAGCATTTAACCCATTTCTGACCTCCAGACAAATTTACATTTAGAGAAAGTCAAAGGAAGTCTTCACCTCACAATGTCTGCTGTTAACTGTTAACCATGGTGGGGGATTCCTAAATACTATGGGCAATCATCTTGAGGAAGTCATTAGTGCCAATGATTGCTCTGCATGGTTATATAACCAGAGATTATGAAGTCATTTTACAGGACCAGGTGCACATTATGGTGCACACCCTGTTCCCGCTTGATCTACCATTATTCCAGAATGATAATCCCCATTTACACACTGCTAAATGAATACAACAGTGGTTTCATGAACACAAGGATGACCTCTAATGCCTTCAACAGCCTCCCCAGGTACTGTAGCAGATCTAAACATCATTGAACCTTTATGGAAATCTATGGAGTCCAGACCGGGTGCAAAATAGATTTACACCTCCTTCATCACTGAAAGAACTGGAGGCTTACTTTAAACATTTCTGTTAACATTAGCTTCGGGGAGGTATTCTTTTAATTACATAACAGTAGGAAGCAGAGGCTAGGGAGACACAGAAAGGAAGAGCACAGACACAGGCCAAGCCGGGGCTGAAACCCATGTCGCCAGTGGGTGTACGTGTTCCGGAGTTGGAAGCGTAAACAACTTGGGAGACCTCTACACAACTCCTGACACAACTCCTGACACTTTTTTTCTATTCCAATAGAAAAAGCAATGCAACTCCTTGTTTTTTGCAATCTGGCTCATCTGTGAAATGCTGTGATTGGTTTTCCCAAGTAAGCAAATATAATAAGGACCTAAACTTTACAGCGTTTAAGAGCTATGTGTGAAATTGCCACCTCAGCGTTACAGCTCAGATCAGACACAGATTGTTATAAAACAGAGGCGTACCTTAACTGTAATCATCTCTAGGTGTGTTGCAGAAAATTTACAGCTCTGGAAAAATTGAAGAAACCACTGCCAAATCTTCAATGTCTGGTTTTACTATTGATACTTTTGTAATTATTTCCCCCCCCATTTCTCTCCTCCCAAATGGTCTTGTCCCATTCCCTCTAACCCTGCCTTGTCGGCAGCTCCCCAACTCCTTGGTCAGATGTGGGATGGTGAAGGGCGCTCACATGGTCCATCCAACCACATGCTAGAGCCGCCGATTCTTTTCACACTGCTCATCCAACATGAAAAACATTAGTCAGAACATGGCACGTCTAAATTCGCATACTATATAGTATGCCAGATTAAGATGAGTATATCCCAAACCCTAGTACTCAAAAAATTGTATGCCACAAGTCCCCGGATGGTCTAGTATGTTTGGTGGATTTTTGTAGTATGCAATCTTGCATTATTTTTGGAGCATATATTTCCCAGACCTCCAAGAGGGGTGGTTTCTCACAACTTTTAACAGGTTGAACATTTACAAAAAGTAGAATAATATTGTCACATTCCAGCCCAGGGTGGGATTGGAATGGACACAAACTGAGATTATGGACTCATATAGTATTTAGAGATAGGTGTATAAACATAATTGTTGGATATAATTGGTATTTCAGTTCTTCTGAAGTGTCTTCCAGTTCATTTGTATTAACTGTTAAGTTTGTGTTGTGATTAAGCCCTGAGTGTGTGTGTATAGAAAGAAAAATCACTCTACCGCACACTGTTGACTTTACTTCATTTATTTAAGCGAACAACGCGTTTCACATTAGCGTCTTCAGGTTCGCTCAATGAAGACGCTAATGCGAAATGCGTTGTTCGCTTAAATAAATGAAGTAAAGTCAACAGTGTGCGGTAGAGTGATTTTTCTTTCATTCATAGTTTATCGTTCCTGCTGCCGACCTGCACCTACCAGGCTGTGCATAGGCTATTGGTATTTTGATATATATATATATATATATATATATATATATATATATATATATATGTATGGAGCTGTGGCACCACTCCCCTGAACACCAGAAGCTATCTATGGGATTCTACCTAGTTAGAACTAGTGCTGGGTTATACTAAATAGCTGATTGTTAGCTCCATTAGATCCTATTTAGCTCTGGTGACTCAGGGGTGTGTTGTGGTTCATTGAGGAAATGTCACTTGCTAGATTGCTGTATGAAATGGACTGTGGAATGTTTTGTACTAGTTGTGACTTCCCAACTGTAGTGTCATAAGTACTAAATATTGTATGTTTGAGCCAGGTATATACGCTCTGAGTTTAGCACCACGTCCTGTGCCGCGTAGAACACAGTAGCTATTCTTAACCATTGTGCAGCTCACATGCCAGTCTATTCTGTATGTCAGCAATCAAGTTATAATTATTGTTCGTGACAACTGTATTTATAAGAACACCACAGAACTTTTACCTGCTTGAGTATCCCTCCTTCACACACTAACCGCAACGTGACAAATATGCTGAGCTTGCTAGCGTCTCAGCTAAACCCTAAACCAGCAACAACTGTATTTCATAGATAACTAAATTGATTCAGCTAACTGTTGCAGCACAAAGATGTTCCACCAAAGCTAGCTAGCAACTGTTAGTTGCTTTCTTGAAAACATTATTAGAACAATGTGTAATGTTGGCCAGCCTTGCAATTGCGTCATTGTAATGTTTACGTCAAGACGCAATTTAATGACGTGGTAGTATGTCCCAATACTATCATACTTGCTTCCTATACTTAAAAGTACATATTTCCACCAGCATCAGTGCAGTACATACTTGTAGTATGCAAATTGAGATGCCCATGTGTGGTGATTACACTTATCGACTATACTGCTGTGATTGAATTTACAGCCGCCCGATCTGCACACAAGAAGTCGCTGGAGAGTGACGTGGCAAGGAAGATAATCCTACTTATCTATCCCAAATCCCGGGCAGCGCTATGCCAATTTGTGCTGCCTATTGCTGGAGATGATTTATACTTTATTGTCCCCGAAGGGAAATTTGTTTGGAGGTTCCGGGCAAATTTGGAGGTTCCGGGCAAAGTTGGAGAAGCCATAGTCGGATTCAAAACACTGACTATTATGACATAGACTGTCCTGAAATGCAGCCCACTACGTCACACAAACCCCAACATTTTTGTTTGATTCCATAATCTACTGACAGCCTTTCTCTCAAATTCCAAATATAAATGTTGCTATTCAGAGCATTTATTTGCAGAAAATGACAACTGGCCAAAATTTGGTTGAATAATAATAATAATTTAATAATAATAAATTGGCTTTCGTGTTTCTAGGCATGCTCTCCACAAATCTTTCACATTGATGTTGGGTGACTTTATGCCACTCCTGATGCAAACATTTAAGCAGCTGCATGGGCTTTGTTTGATGGCTTGTGACCATCCATTTTCCTTTTGGAGAAAATCCAATGTAGTACATTTTCAATGTAGTGGATTTAAGAAACATTTGCAGTGGTCTCCTAATTATTTCATAGCTGTATGTAAAAACATATTTGCTACCATGGTAAAGAAAACTTTGAGCCTGACTATGGCTTCTTCGACTTTGCCTGGACCTCTGAATTGGCATTACACTGTGAAGGATTTGGGATCGATAAGTCAAATTATCTACCTTGGCATGTTCCTTCGCAGCTGTGCATAATCATCCTGTAAATGAGCTGATGAAAGGCTTTCCTGTTGAATAAGCAGTGCAAAAGTAAACGCCGGTTTAGGCGACACGTGGTTGCATGCACATGCACAGATAGACCTCAGGGGGGGCTTAAGCCCCTGCCCTTTTCCTCAGACTCAAAAGTGCCCTCTTGGCTGTTATTCTTTTTTATAATACTATAAGAATGTATACCATTCACATTATCTAAAATATAATTGTTTTGTATTTATGAAACCCCTCCACTCCCTTTAAGAAACAGTTTGTTCCACCTTTACTTTCAGCACAGGGAAGATTAAAACGATTCTCACACTGATAGTGTTGACTAGACAGTACTCTGTTAGCAATGATTTCCACCTACAAACTTGTTTTTAGTTGGACAGTGCAATGCCTCATTTTTACAAATTGTTCTCATTAGTGGCAACAATTGGAGCTACATCTGCAGGTGTAGAAAGGACCTTCTCCTGTTTAAAAACAACTCAAGTCCTACACCCGTAACACAATGGGCTAAGGCTGTTTAAGCAGCCTAGCTCTGCTGGCCCTTGAGAGGACACTGGTCAAGTCACTGGAAAAGACGCCTAGTTAGTATGATAGGGTCACAGAGCATTTCCTTGAAAAGGAACGTAGGGCAGAATTTACATAAAAATAAATGGACAATTTTTATTTGGAAGGCCGAAAATGAGCTTCCCCTCTTTGAAAGACCAGCAGCCGCCACTGGGCTCTACTGAGCTCAATTTGTAGAGTTAATACACACGTTTTACATCGTTTAAAAGCTTATACCTTCCTCTAATTGGTCTATACAACTCAAAATATATGGTTGGTAGTGAATGTGACTAAATACTAAAGTGCTCCAGAATCAGATTATTCTATATGCTACAAAATACTGTTTAGTTGTCAATATATTGTGTGTATGCATTCATTCATCATTTTTGCCTATCCTCCTCTGCAAAAAGTGCTGCCAGCCAGTCAGAGGAAATTAATGTCAGAGAAGGCCAGAGTAACAGGACTGTAGCAGTCAAGAAATCTGAGAATAATCTCCAGGATAGAGAGGTAAGGAAAATTAGGAGAAAAGACTGGTCAATATTTATTAAAAGTATAAAACCACTCATGAATACATCAAAAGCCCACATTGATTTCCCATGATGCATCATGAAACACAGGACCTACACTGTAAATAGAGTGGTTATATTGTTGTTCAATATTTAAATTTGATAGATTTCCACATATAAACTAAAATTTTTGCAAGATGCATTTATGATGGCTCAATTAATTGACTGGTTACTTTATATGAACTGTAACCCAGTAACTAATTTGTAATTGCTGCTTTTCTATTTTTGTTCAATATAGTTTGGGATGAAATAATGTGGCATAGCTGTTAAATTAGTTAGTGAGACAATGTCAAAAAACTAACTGGTATTGGAATAAAAGGACTGCAGGCGCTGTTCAGATCTCAATAATAACATAATACTATTAATAAGAATATATTTAAGATGGGGGCCCAGATGTTTTTATGGGAGCCAGGATTACTTGCAACCAGGGGCGTAGCACTAGATCCTGGCCCCTATGCATAGGCAGTCCTGATGGGCCCCCATGTTATCTACATAAAATATATTCCAGACTATTTGTGGGCCCTCTCTCCCCTCAGGCCCTGGTAATCAGTGTTGGTTTTACCCCCAGTCCAAAACCCCTGCTTGCAACAGCCCTGAGTAAAATGACTGAGAATGCCATGTTAAGTTATTTGAACTGTTTAAATTAGGAAATACAAATGCATTGTTAAAACAACAACACTTACAATTAAGATATGAATACAATAGTCCATAAGAATATATGGTAGGCCTTGTCACATTTATTACATTTTAGTTATTTAGTAGATGCTCTTATCCAGAGTGACTTACAGTGAATACATGGACACCCCCCTGGAGCAACGTAGGGTAAAGTGCGTTGCTCAACTAATCTTTTAGTCTTTTTCATACGCCAGCAGTCTCCCTGCATGGACTTCGGCGGCAGGGAGGATTCCTTGCAACGAATTCACTGCTAGACCGGATCGTTCGCAAACTTGACTCGCCGGAAGTTGTTCGCAAATCGGCGATAGAAACAGTGAACTAATTTCTTTGTGAACTTAATCAGGGCCGGTTCTAGCTGGGGGCAAACACTGTAATTTTGCCGGCAACACAAACTCAGATTTTTCTTTTCAAAATAATAGGGCTAGAAATTCATTACAATTAATCATTGTTAATTCATAACATTGATATGTAGTGGGTCCATGTTCATGTGTTGTTAAAA
Organism: Umbra pygmaea; assembly: GCA_016801145.1. Lineage (NCBI taxonomy): Eukaryota > Metazoa > Chordata > Actinopteri > Esociformes > Umbridae > Umbra > Umbra pygmaea. The sequence goes on along the minus strand of JACXGM010001087.1, from coordinate 27,827 downwards.
TTAGTATATTGTTGGATAAAACAGACTCTAGTGAATGATTTTCAAATTTAATTGTGTTTTCACATGAGACACTGACAATATATTCAATAAAATTGTGTGTACAACAAATTTGTTACTGTTTTTAATGAATTTATATTGGAAAAAATGTTAAATGTTTGTTTTTGCAATCACATACTATTTTTGTTTTTTTACACACAATTCAAATGCATTTGGTTACAATTCAATAGCTTTGCAATGAATTCACAATGAATGAATATTGTAATGAATTAAAATTAGTGATATTATTCTGAAATCTGAGTTTGCGTTGCCGGCATGATATATAGTGTTGCCAGTCAAACGGTGTTTTCCCCCAGCTAGAACCGGCCCTGAACTGAAACAAAATATTTTTGTCCCTGTCCCTGAAAGGAATCGAAATCACTACTGTCCAAGGAGTAATGGAGCTGACGACAAGGCAGAGTCAGTGGGAATTTGACAAGACCAATTGGGAGGGGAGAAAATGACCCACCCCCATTAATAATGCATAATTAATTGTATCTAAACATCTTTCCGATCATCAAAGAACTTATGATAAAATACATAAATACAAGGCTATTCAAATATACTATATCGCAATTTCATTTAAATGGGTTACTTGCTTTTATGACTGTTCGCAATAAAGGGAATAGACTAATGTAAAAAAATAACAAATGATTAGCATAGCGAATATTACACAAAGATATATGGGGTTCTGCATTTATTCAACTTTAAAGTACAATCCTCACTAAGGTCCTGTAGGTGGAAAACGGAGGACGCGCAGCTCATGTGATGCAGACCGACTGGATGCGCAGAACTACCATCACATGAAAAAACAGAACTGGCAATCGCGTCACCGCCTGGATTATAAAGGGAATATCTCATTGGCCACTATTCTCCCTCAACGAAAGCATTTGTAACTAACCGTTATCATTAAGAATATGATTTGATGTTGCAGTCTTCTACACCTGCCCTCCTTTGTTACCTGCCAGCCAGTCCAACCATTCATAATCATGATTTAGCTATACCCGCAGCCAACCACGGAATTGCAAGCTTTTTTCAAGCCTAATATTGTTTTTATACATAATAGACGCTTTTTTAAAATTTTGAGAACTAGCTTTCCACTCTAAAACAATGTACTAAGCTGGTTTCCCCAAATACATAGTTATTACTAGAATATGAGTAAAATTCCCCATATCGGTCATTGGCTATGTCATTTCAGTGCACTATGAAATGTCAGTATTGATAGGGCTATGGGCGGTTTGCTCATTCATACCCTATTTGTGCATGTTTTGGCTCATAATTATTAACAATTGTAGTCTACAGAAATTAATTATCATCAACACGATGGGCTCTGGTAAACGTCAGAACCGGGGTTGAGCTCACCGTGCTGGTTTGCCATCATTACGGATTGGCCTTTTAAATGACAAAACATCTGCACCGAAATGTAAGCCTCGTCGATAATATGACATATTGATATTCCAATGTTCAGGTCAAACTGCAGGTAGACGTCTACTGATTGCAGATATTCTGTTAGCAGATCTAACCAAAAAGGCTATTTCCTGGGACATAGAAGATAATCATTATGTAATATTCAAATCTGTTCCGGAAGAAACACATGACGATGATTTTGCTCTGGAACAAGCATTTTGTGCATTTGATATAGGCTAAAACATCCCTTTTCAAAAGAACGATGTAATGAATACATCAAAATGTCCCATTTGTCATACCTTTCAAAGCGCTCGCTGTCATTATCTTTGGAGCGCCGATGTCCTCAGCTCTAAATGCTGCGGAGACCCCAGCTGCGCCCTGAGAAATGCCGACCTTTGATTTGTCACTCGCTGATAGTCAAAGGTCAGGCGACCGATGCGTTCTTGTGGCTTACCTCGACTGATGCACCTGTAAAATGGCAATTTGTGGGGTTGAGGAAAATTACAATTACTAGGCCAATGACACCATCATATTATCACCTTATATTTCACGTGAATTTAACTAAAAGTAATGCGACACAAATATTTGCAGATCTCACCAACATATAGAGCAGCGTATCAGTATTTGTTCAATGGTTCCGGGTGCTATATATATCCATTAACTGTAACCTGCGCAGTTGTGTGCTCGTGAATAATGCTTATACTCCAGATCACGACTTGTTGTACTATTAAATCATAAAGAAGCAAAACCTGGGAGGGAATTCTGGACTGGATATATTACAATATTGTTGCCATGACATTGATAATGCTGAGACAATAGTTTGTCTTTACACAGACAGAGTCACAATCTTCCATTGTTTTTTTACAACCATGTCAGATGGTAAATCAAATACAATACCTCGGACATCTGGTTTCATCATATGTTTTTAATGCCATTTTTCCTGCTTCTAAACACATCAAATTTAACAACATAATAATGAAGCAGGAAAAATGGGTCAGAGTCGTCTCCAAAACTGCAGCTCTTGTGGAGTGTTCCCAATCAGCAGTGGTCAGTGACTATCAAAAGTGTTCCAAAGAAGGAAAAGTGGTGAACTTGCGACAGGGTCATAGGCAGCCAATTAAGGCTCATTGATGCACGTGGGGAGCTAAGGCTGACTCTTGTGGACCGATCCAACAGACGAGCTACTGGAGCCCAAATGACTGAAAATGTATTGCTGGTTCTGATAGAAAGATGTCAGAACACACAATGCATCACAGTTTGTTGTGTATGGGGATGCTGTTTTGGTGGCAAAAGGGGGACCTACACAATATTAGGCAGGTGGTCATAATGATTTTATAAATATGCACATACACATATACACAAACACACATATATATACGCAACATTGTCAAGACGTTTAAAGCCCATGGCACTGTAATCCCCCTGGACTTGGACGAAAGAGAAAAATTGACCAAAGACTGGTCTAAAACAAAATGATTGTTCGAGGGGTGGATAAATAAATTTGATCAACCACCAGACAAATTCAAGCTGACCTTCAGGGAGAGGGTACAAATGTGTCAGCTTTGTCTCCATCTGAATAAAAAAGGACGCTATGGTAGGAAACCCAGGAGGACCCTACTGCTGACACAGAAACAAAAAAAGCCAGATTGCAGTTTGGCAAATCTAACCTGAGGAAGTCAAAATCCTTTTGGGAGAATGTGCTGTAGACAGATGAAACAAATTTATAGCTTTTTTAAAGCCCATTCGTCTACTGCAGAAAAAGAAATGAGGCTTCTAAGGAAAAGAATACAGTCCCTACAGTCAAATATGGTGGGGGTTCACTGATGTTTTGGGGTTGTTTGCTGCTTCAGGCACTGGATATCTTGACTGTGTGCATAGCATTATGAAACCTGACGACTACCAAAGAATTCTGTGGTGCAATGTGTGACCCAGTGTCAGGAAGTTGGGTCTCCATCAGAGGCGGCCCTAGCTACAGGCAAGAACCGTTTGCCTGGCAACACTATTATGCCCATAGACAGTAAATAAAATGGACACAGCAACGCCATAGACTTCGACGGAGACCAGTGAAGTCAATTAGAAGCACTTTCTGGTGGTGGTACTGCCTAGCCTCAAACTGAGCTTGATGACGTAGATGTGATGTGACCAACCTGTCTGAAAGTTTTAAGTCTTTTGTTAGTATAGTACATTTCTCCTTGTTATAATAAATGAACAGAACAATAACCAATATGTTGAATAAAATATGCAATGTAGCAATAATATGACAAAAGAGTCTGCGCATTGCATTTGGGGTTCCTGTATACTGTTAGCAATACAAGATCTGTTTCAAGGGTCAGCAATTAGTCAGGATCTCCATTAGAATGTCTAGAAGTGGTTGTTATGGTTTCTATAAATGTTCCTCTGTATTGTTTGGTCATTACTAAAAGCTGTGAATCTCGTGAACATGATGCAGCAGAGACAAAGTTATAGAATATTGGGAAAGGGACTTGAAAAATTATGGAAGAAATGTTTAATGAAAGGATGTCTATTGATGTGACCCTCAATGTGGGTGAGCCAAAGCCAGTTTGACCAAACGGGAGAACAATGGGCAGGTATTTATCAAAGGCCTATTGCCTCAGAAAGGAGGTGAGACCACACAGACATTGGGCCTGGGAGGAAGGTCCCAGACTTACTGACACCTAGATAAAACCAGTTGAATGTATGTTGAATCCAACGACAGCTATTGGTTAATATTCAACTAATGCCATCCATCAGGCCAATAGTTATCAGTATTAAGTTCCTGTACGGTATACTGCCGTTTGCTCGGGAGCTTGAATCATGACACAACCTTGATTATAACACAACATTAAAGCCTTTGCTTTTTCTACACATTCTCTGGACTCTGAGTTAATTAATTAATGACTAAATGCATTAAAATACACAACAGTAGCTGTGCCAAGAGAAATCTGAATCAATCTTACTCTTGCCTCTTGCAGAGACGGACCACGTGAGTAGGAGTTGTCCATGAGCGTAGGAGCAGGAGCAAATACTTTGTTCCGATGCTTTTCATGGACTCTATATTCTCCCTTGACTGTATGCCTTCACGTCCCCCCGATTGCCTGCATGCTTCTCCTTGCATGATTATGACACAATTGATGCCTATTTAAAAAAAAATGCTATGGGGCCATAACGTGAGATACAAAGGTAATGGAGCTTTTATACACTGTCATGTTTCTTTAGAAATAAATAATGGACAAATAGAATCTTTAACCAATTCAGATGTAAATTTATTCACTGTAAAATTGACGCCAAAATAAAAAACATTCCATGGGAGTCTATGGAATGCTAACAAAAGGTGGTGCCTTGTTAGCCTCAGAATCTCCTCATAGGAGGTACGCTTTCCGGATGCTCGCTTACCCCCTTGATTATGCCAGCAACGCAAACTCTGATATTATTTTATTTTTTCAAAATATTAGCACTCGTTTTAATTCATTACAATAATCATTGTTAATTCATTATAAAAACAAATGAATTGTAACCAAATGCAATTGCACGGTGTGTAAAGTAACTATAAGACTATGTAAGAGCAAAAAAATATTTAACATGTTTTTAATTACCTTTTATTAAAAACAGTAACAAATATGTTGTACACACAATTTGATTTAATATATTGTCAGTGTGTCATGTGAAAACACAAGTACATTTGAAAAACATTCACTAGTTTTTCAAATGTATGAGTCTATTTTATCCAACAATAGACACATTTTAGCAACACATTAACATGGACACACTACCTATCTACGCAATGAATTAACAATGATTATTTTAATGAATTACGAGCGCTGTTATTTTGAAAAGGAAACTCTGAGTTTGTGTTGCCGGCGTAATATAGCGTTGCCTGGCAAACGGTTCTAGCTTGCCCGGCTCTGTTTCAACAATTTTCTGGATGAAGTGGTGCATTATCTGACAGAAATGCAGGGGTGCATTTATTTTTGGCCATGACTGTATATACACACACAACACCAGGGATATTTAACTCTTTCAATAAAACCGGATACCATTAGGGTTTTTTCTTCTACCTCTTCATTAATTGCACCCACCTGATAAGGTCTAAAGGAATTCCATATCAGATGCTTGCAATGGAAATATTAAGTGGAACTGGCTTCAAGGGTCAGGTTGGTGTAATGGTCTCAGCTTCTGACTGGAGCTCAGGGGTTCAAGCCTTGCCTCAGCTGAATGTCTGTGCTCTTGCTCTCTGTTACCCTCTACATACCAGTCTCCCTAGCCTGTTTCCTAAAGATGTGTCAACATCTGTAACAAACAAAAAATACCCCCAAAAAAGATCTTAAAAAAACAATTAAAAGGAAAAAACAACATCATACATATCTGATCAATGAGTATAAAAGAGACAGAGAAAGAACATGCAATAACTTTAATTTTCCTGCATTATTTTGCATAGTGCCTAGGTAAATACAGGTGCTGCATCCCCAATATTTATGATAGCCTACTTAGTATGTCTGTAGTGGTACTTACCACTCAGTATAAAGAAACAAAAAATAGAACAGAAATCAATGTAGAAATATTGTTCCACTAGTAAGCATATTCAGTAAGCCTGGAGCAGGTGATTGACCTTGAGATTAAGACAACTGACAAAAAAAGAGTCTGGACAGCAATATGAATGTGTTAAGAGCCAATGTCCCAACAAACAAAAGTGACTCCTACATTAAAAATCAATTTCAGTTGATATTTTCTACTGATCGAGATTTTTAGTACATGATTATGTCAAATCTGGGTCCAGAAAAATACCCTTAGGGTTTAATATTGCACAACAGAAGGGTTGGGTTTTATAAAGCATAAAAAACTTCCTATTCACTCATTTATCTTTACAGGCTTAACCATATTCATACAGGACCAATTACAGTGTACACCAGCAGCTGTTTGCATAGTGTTGTTGAAATGTAACGGGAGACAAAAGGCACAGCATCTAAGTTCTGACCAGACATTCCTTCTGATACAGCAATTCAGATGAAAACACTCTTCACCCAGCCAACACAAATATTACGGCTTCTGGAACTGTATAATCATGTTTGTTGGTTGCCTTGAACACAGTTATAGAGCAATTAATTACAAGCTGTTACAGGACAAGAATTAAAGCAAGTTTGAAAGTCTTTGGAATGTAACAATAATTGGAGTTGAACAACTCCCTTTCAGTTTTGTGTTCCTGCATTCTTCTGTTTTTCCATGGAACTTGTAATGGATTATCTGGAGAATCAAAATATCTGGTTTAAAGTTGGAGATGTAAATCTTCATGCACTTGACGTTCAGAACTGTGCTGACATGTTTTGGTCCTAAAATAACTGCCAAGCTAAGAGCTCCTTGTCCTGCAGTGATGTTCAGAACAAACATCATCACTAAATTACATTAGCATCCTGCTGTGTATGGCCTGTGCTGCTGTTGTGCCACCTGAGTTATCCTCAGGGCAGCGGGGCTCGCTGTGTTACTGTCTGTGACGTGCTGGAGATCTTGGTACTAAGTAGAGAGTTGATGTAAGGCCAAATCCGATCTGTCTCTGTGCCAGAGAATGTGTGCAGGATGCCCTTTGACCTGGGGAGGAAAATTAAGTCAGAATTTAAATGTATAGTTATGTAACATAAAATTGTATTGTACAAAAATTATGATTACCATTGTGCTCCATTGTGATTACCATGTAACTTATCTGTTATTATCAGTAAAATAATTAGTTAGTTTTGAACAACTCTTTTTACTGACTCAAGGTGAGTCCTTTCATTTGCATGCTTGTTTGTTTTCCTTGTCTCTCTCTCTCTCGCTACCAAATATAACTTGCTTTTGTGGTTGTGTGTGGTTTTTAATTTCCATTTTCTTTATTGTTTTTCATTGTGTTTGGTTTTTATTCCAGTGCATTTTTTGTTAACAGAGACTGACAGTCCATTTTATATATTGTTTTTGGTTTTGTTCATTTATTGTGGATATTTAAAATGTATTCCAGTTCCAGTGTTAAATATTCTTTAGAAATAAAAGTTTATTGATCTTTGAAAAGGTGTACCTGCATTATTATGCCATTATCAATATATTAGATGAAAATGGTCTCAGAACAACACTATTATCGTTTATCGCAATCATTTCTGGGACCAGAATTTTTAGCGTCCAGCTAAATTCGTTATTGTGATAGGCCTAAGTTACATCCTAAGTTACATCCTGGACTACATACAACTATCTACCTGCCTCGGTTTCCCTCTCTCCACACAACACTCAATATTGTTACAGTCTAGGAGCAGAAATCTACAACATGATCATTGTTCAGAAGCAGTTCTCCAGCTTAGCATCACCAATGACTGTTTGTTTTACATCAAAAGAAAGAAAAATAGAACAAGCTGCAGCAGTATATGATATTTGGTTATATATATATGTATTTGATATTTGGCTACAGGTTGCTGTAATGATTAATAACTTTTATGATAAACATATACAGTATACATGTAATCAAATCATACATATAGCTTTCATTAAAATGAAATGACTTGAGAACAATTGAGTCTCTTTCAAGTTTATCATTCAATTGAATTGTTTTGTTAATTCAAACAGCTGGCAGCTGAGTTCTACAACATTTCCTTACAAAAATAGGTCAACCTGTATGAACTTTTGAAAACCAAATGTGTAGGTCTGATATTTGGAGGCAGACACACTGATTAATTCCATGCATTGATTACTGAATGATATGATAGATACTGCTTTTTATAACCTACAACCCAGCCTCTGCTTAAAAAGACTCATTTGAACGATGAGCTGTAATTGGTCACCCAAAGGTGCTCTGGCCCTGGAGTGTTCCTGGGGTGATACGAACATGCTTCCCTAATTTTGGCATAAATAAACTAGTGCTTATTGAATGAGTGTCACACTGTCCCAGTATGGGATGGGGTGGCAGTGGCCTGAGATATGGACTCATTGTATGAATATGTTTATTGTGTTTGCTTACATACAGTGCCTTGCGAAAGCCTTCGGCCCCCTTGAACTTTTCGACCTTTTGCCACATTTCAGGCTTCAAACATAAAGATATGAAACTGTAATTTTTTGTGAAGAATCAACAACAATTGGGACACAATCATGAAGTGACACAAAATTTATTGGATATTTCAAACTTTTTTAACAAATAAAAAACTGAAAAATTGGGTGTGCAAAATTATTCAGTTGAAGTTAATACTTTGTAGCGCCACCTTTTGCTGCGATTACAGCTGTAAGTCGCTTGGGGTATGTCTCTATCAGTTTTACACATTGAGAGACTGAAATTTTTGCCCATTCCTCCTTGCAAAACAGCTCGATCTCAGTGAGGTTGGATGGAGAGCGTTTGTGAACAGCAGTTTTCAGTCCTTTCCACAGATTCTTGATTAAATTCAGGTCTGGACTTTGACTTGGCCATTCTAACACCTGGATATGTTTATTTGTGAACCATTCCATTGTAGATTTTGCTTTATGTTTTGGATCATTATCTTTTTGAAGACAAATCTCCGTCCCAATCTCAGGTCTTTTGCAGACTCCATCAGGTTTTCTTCCAGAATGGTCCTGTATTTGGCTCCATCCATCTTCCCATCAATTTTAGCCATCTTCCCTGTCCCTGATGAAGAGAAGCAGGCCCAAACCATGATGCTGCCACCACCATGTTTGACAGTGGGGATGGTGGGTTCAGGGTGATGAGCTGTGTTGCTTTTACGCCAAACATAACGTTTTGCATTGTTGCCAAAAATTTGATTTTGGTTTCCTCTGACCAGAGCACCTTCTTCCAAATGTTTGGTGTGTCTCCCAGGTGGCTTGTGGCAAACTTTAAACAACACTTTTTACGGATATCTTTCAGAAATTGCTTTCTTCTTACCACTCTTCCATAAAGGCCAGATTTGTGCATTATAAGACCTATGGACAGACTCGCCCACCTCAGCTGTAGATCTCTGCAGTTCATCCAGAGTGATCACAGGCCTCTTGGCTGCATCTCTGATCATTCTTCTCCTTGTATGAGCTGAAAGTTTAGAGGGACAGCCGGGTCTTGGTAGATTTGCAGTGGTCTGATACTCCTTCCATTTCAATAGTATCGCTTGCACAGTGCTCCTTGGGATGTTTAAAGCTTGGGAAATCTTTCTGTATCCAAATCCGGCTTTAAACTTCTCCACAATAGTATCTCAGACCTGCCTGGTGTGTTCCTTGTTCTTCATGATGCTCTCTGTGCTTTCAACGGACCTCTGAAACTATCACAGAGCAGGTGTATTTATACAGAGACTTGATTACACACAGGTGGATTCTATTTATTATCATTAGTCATTTAGGTCAACATTGGATCATTCAGAGATCCTCACTGAACTCTTGGAGAGAGTTTGCTGCACTGAAAGTAAAGGGGCTGAATAATTTTGCTCGCCAAATTTGTCAGTTTTTTATTTGTTAAAAAAGTTTGAAATATCCAATAAATTTCATTCCACTTCATGATTGTGTCCCACTTGTTGTTGCTTCTTCACAAAAAATTACAGTTTTATATCTTTATGTTTGAAGCCTGAAATGAAATGTGGCAAAATGTTGATATGTTCAAGGGGGTCGAATACTTTCTCATGGCTCTGTATATATATATATATTTGCCAGTGCATTGCACTGTTGGTTCATGTTGAATGAAAGGTGTGTATTATGAAGTGTGGCGCCATCCCCTGTTCACCCGGAAAATCAGTCTGCTCACTATTGGCATTTAGGGAGTTTCTGATTTATTTGCAAAATGCTTTCAGCCGGTGTCATTTAGTGGCTTTATATGCCCTGGGGAAATGGGATGATGCGGTTCATTGTTTGTTTGCTGATAATGAAGACAATTGTAATATTGGTGCTGAAGTCCAGATGTAAGTGCATTAGTATGTAAGTAGTGGTTATGAGTTTCATGGCTTGAATATATATGCGTACGCTCTGTATAATTTAGCCTTAAGCATCCGTGCCACTTTAGAGCATGGAGTATTGTCATATTTGTTGTGCCTCTTATGTATTATTGAGTATATGTGTACGCTCTGTGACTGCCTGTGCTCTACATAGCATTGTATTAAGCTACTTATATTATCCGTTGTGCTACTCACTGCTGTTTCATTTTCCTATACTACATAACCGTACCGACCTGTACTGCCTTAATTAAACTCACCAGAACATCACTGCATGCCTGGTCTCCCTTCCTCTCCATACACCAACACTACACCTGAAGTGTGACAATGAGTAATTGCATTTTCCCAAAGAAATTAAGAATTGCCCCGAAAACCTTCGGAATCTGAGACTGCCACTCTCAAGTTGAACTACATTTCATCGGTGGGGGACAATGAACTCTGGAATGACTGAGTCAATTTCAACGTAATTGTTTATTTGAGCATCAGGGACAATTCAAATACTTGCAAAAATGCGTCTCCGTACTGCTCATACTTTGGTGACGGGAGCGAGCAGTGATTTGGCATGGATCTGAGAGTTTTGTCGCAAACCATAAAAATTTTTCCCTAAAATCATGTAATGTATACATCGCTTAAACTTAAAATACAGGAGATGTTTCATTAACATAATCAGGAACAGCATTTAGCCCTGTAATGTTTTACTGCGATTTCGGCTATAATATTTTCCCCATTCATCCATTATGCATGTTTTCAACTGCGCAACAGTACAGGGCCTTTGTTGCCTTATTTTGTGCTTCATAATGAAGGCAGGCCACGCTACCACACACACTCTCTACTTACGCAACCATTTGCTTGTAATCTGGGCAGAATGTGGTTTAGCTTCGTCCAGCTGGAAAATGCAAAGACGCCCATGGCAAAGATGACATCTGTGTTGCTCCAAAATGTGTACATATCTTTCTGCATTAATGGATTAACAGATGTGCAAGTTACCCATGCCATGTGCGCTGACACACCCCTATACCATGACAGATTATGACTTTTGGACCTGACGCTGGAAACAGCTTGGATGGTCCTTTTCCTCTTTGGCCCAGAGAACACAATGGCTGTTTTGTCCAAAAACTGTTTGAAATGCTGACTTGTCAGACCACAAAACAATATTCCACGGTGCTACTGTCCATCTCAGACGAGACTGAGCCCAAAGATGTTCTCGACAGTGTTGATGTATGGCTTCTGCTTTGCAGAGTAATGCCTTAACTTGCATCTGTGATCCAGTAAGGCGAATGGTGTTGACTGACAAAAGTTTACCTAAGTATTCCAGAGCCCATGTCAGGATATGCATTACAGACTCATTAAGGTTTTTAAGATAGTGATGCTTTGCCCTTTACACACCGAGATTTGACCGGATTCCTTGACTCTTAATTATATTGTGCACTGTACAAGGTGAAATGCCGTAATCCTACCGATTTGTCTTTGGGGAATGTTGTTCTCAAAGTTTTGGATTATTCGCATCTTTTGGCAGATTGGTGAGCCTTGACCCATCCCTGCTCTTGAAGAACTAGGCCTCTTTTGGAGGCTCCTTATATACTATTATTACACAATTGCCTCACCTGTTACACATCCCATTCTTATTTCAACTTGTCACATCGCTGTTAGTGTAAAATTTCCACTGTCCCAACATTTTTGGGAGGTGTTGAATGTTGAATGCATCAATTTCAAAATAAACGTTTACCATTGCGGTTGATTAGGCAAATCAAATACCTTGTCTAAGTCAATATATATTTACTTAATCGCACCTCTGTTTTAATTAGCGTTTTCCACAATGTCCTAACTTCTTTAGAATTGGGGTTGTAGTTATAAACCATTGTAAACATACTTGTCCACATTGTTAATAGTTTTAGCTAAGTCCTTGTATTTATATACTATAGTAAACATACTTGTACACATTGAAAATAGGTTTAGCTAAGTCCTTTTAGATATATACTATAGTAAACATACTTGTACATGTTTCTGACAGGTTTGGCTAAGTTCTTGTAATGATATACTACTGTAAACATAAATGTACATGTTTCTGACAGGTTTGGCTAAGTACTTGTAGTGATATACTACTGTAAACATACTTGTACATGTTAATGACAGGCTTGGCTAAGTCCTTGTAGTGCCTCAGTCTGGAAAGCAAAGCCTCTGGTTTGTCATCATCATGTTGGACGAGAGGCTCCCCACTGATGTCATCTCTGCCCTGAAAGATAACACAACCATAACAACATAAGAAAATGAGTATAGCAATAACTCCCATTCACTTATAAATAAATGAGTTAAGAATAAATGAATCTGCTAATATGCAGTGCCTTGCGAAAGTATTTGGCCCCTTGAACTTTTCAACTTTTTGCCACATTTCAGGTTTCAAGCATAAAGATATGGAACTGTATTTTTTTGTGAAGAATCAACAACAAGTGGGACACAATCATGAAGTGGAACAAAATTTATTGGATATTTCATACTTTTTTTAAGTTTTGCACATCGAGAGACTGACATTTTTGCCCATTCCTCCTTCCAAAACAGCTCGAGCTCAGTGAGGTAGGCTGGAGAGCGTTTGTGAACAGCAGTTTTCAGTCCTTTCCACAGATTCTCGATTGGATTCAGGTCTGGACTTTGACTTGGCCATTCTAACACCTGGATATGTTTATTTGTGAACTATTCCATTGTAGATTTTGCTTTATGTTTTGAATCATTGTCTTGTTGGAAGACAAATCTCCGTCCCAGTCTCAGGTCTTTTGCAGACTCCATTTTTGCAGAATGGTCCTGTATTTGGCTCCATCCATCTTCCCATCAATTTTATCCATCTTCCCTGTCTCTGCTGAAGAAAAGCAGGCCCAAACCATGATGCTGCCACCACCATGTTTGACAGTGGGGATGGTGTGTTCAGGGTGATGAGCTGTGTTGCTTTTATGCCAAACATAACGTTTTGCATTGTTGCCAAAACGTTCGATTTTGGTTTCATCTGACCAGAGCACCTTCTTCCACATGTTTGGTGTGTCTCCCAGGTGGATTGTGGCAAACTTTAAACAACACTTTTTATGGATATCTTTCAGAAATAGCTTTCTTCTTGCCACTCTTCCATAAAGGCCAGATTTGTGCAGTATACGACTGATTGTTGTCCTACGGACAGACTTGCCCACCTCAGCTGTAGATCTCTGCAGTTCTTCCAGAGTGATCATGGGCCTCTTGGCTGCATCTCTGATCAGTCTTCTCCTTGTATGAGCTGAAAGTTTAGAAGGACGGCCGGGTCTTGGTCGATTTCCAGTTGTCTGATACTCCTTCCATTTGAATATTATCGCTGGCACAGTGCTCCTTGGCATGTTTAAAGCTTGGGAAATCTTTCTGTATCCAAATCTGGCTTTAAACTTCTCCAAAACAGTATCTCGGACCTGCCTGGTGTGTTCCTTGTTCTTCATGAAGCTCTCTGTGCTTTCAACGGACCTCTGAGACTATCACAGATCAGGTGCATTTATACGGAGACTTGATTACACACAGGTGGATTCTATTTACCATCACTGAAAGTAAAGGGGCTGAATAATTTTGCTCGCCCAATTTGTCAGTTTTTTATTTGTTAAAAAAGTTTGACACATCCAATAAATTTTGTTCCACTTCATGATTGTGTCCCACTTGTTGTTGATTCTTCACAAAAAATACAGTTTCATATCTTTATGTTTGAAGCTTGAAATGTGGCAAAAGTTCGAAAAGTTCAAGGGGGCCGAATATTTTCACAAGGCACTGTACTTCTGTAACACACTTTGCTTATTTAAAATGTAGTGATTTAATAGACATTCTCATAAAAGAGTTATGGTGCTTATTCTGGGTTGTTGGTGAAAAGACTGATTTAAAAAGGAACCAGACTAAGCATGTTACATGATAATAAAGGGGAGATATAGGAAATACCTGGATGCGTGGTGGATTGAAACCCATGTTGTAGACCCTGCCACTTGCTGGGTGGACCCAGCGTTCACTCAGCCTCTCCTTCAGGGTCTCAAAGGGAATGTTGAGGCTGATGACCATGTCCAGGTCACAGATACTGTTCAGGGCATTGGCTTGGGCCAGGGTACGAGGAAACCCTTGGTATAATGGAGAGAGGTTATGTGTGTGTGTGTGTACCGATGAGTACTTACGATAACTAATGCCTTGATGAAACTGTGGTGTGAATTTAGTTTTAGCTTTGAGTCCAGAGCTACACATATTTAACCACTATGAGAATGGAGCGATCGCAGAGCTGATGCTGGGCACGGTCATTTGCTTATAAAATGCAGCCTTCTTCTAACTTCATATCTCAATAGCTTCTTAACACGATAATCTGGATGTATAAATGACATGTATCAAAGAAGGATATCAATTCACAATGCATTTACATCAAGGCTTTGGTTAAGCTTGTACCTAGCTAATTGTGTGTGTGTGTGTGTGCTCTTACCATCCATCAGCCAGCTGTGGCGGGTCATCTCCTCCAGCTTTGGCAGTAAGAGGCGTGTTATCACATGGTCAGGCACCAGTAGACCCCTCTCTATATAGGTCTTAGCCAAAATACCGGCCTCTGTGCAGGAAGGAATCAATGCTCATGGGTAAAAAAAAAGGAAAAACTTTGGTGACTGTGCCTTAGCCAATCATAGCTACAGTAAAGTAGACCTACAGAATGAACAAATAACCCAGTGCCCCACACTGCCATCTCATTCAGTCTTTACAAGCCATTGCAAAGGCTCGACTTTAGATCATATTAGTTTAAGACAAAAAAAGTATTAGTTTAAGACAAAAAATGTCCCTGAATGTTGTCATTAATATATGTAAATACAATAAGAGCCATATGGTTGTAGACCTTCATAAATCTGGTAATGGCTACAAGATGATCCACAAATATGCCACTGAGCACTGTAGGGGCAATTATAAAAAAGTTCTAAAGATATGGAACAGTTTGAAAACCTCACGAGTAGAGCAAATGCATTTTGCCCCCCAGGATAGGGAGGAGGATGGTGAGAGAAGCAACAAAATCCCCAAGAGTCATCACTGTGAAAGGAATGCAGGCCTTTGGTTCACAAGGGTTCAAAAAGCACCATCAGACGCCACCTCCACAACAACGGCCTATTCCGAAGCGTTGCCAAAAGAAAGCCCTTTCTGACCGCAAGACACAGACGCAAGCGCTTGGAGATTGCCAAACGTCTTTTAAATTCTGACTGGAAGGTGCAGTGGTCAGATGTGACCAAAAACAGAGATGAATACAAGAAGAGGCACCTCATACCCATGGTGCAATAGGTTAGTGGTTCAGTGATGTTTAGGGGCTGTTTTAATTTCAAAGGTCCATGGACATTGGTCAAGATTGATGGCAGAAATAATTCCCCCAAGTATCAGGCAATTCTAGCTGACAATCTGGATGCCTCTGCCAGAAGGCTGGGACTTGGCTGTAGGTAGACTTTCCAACAAGACAATGACCCAAAACACACCTCAAGATCGACAAAGAAAATTTGGTTCTGTGACAACAAAATCCATTGGCCATGTCAGTAGCCAGACCTCAATCCAATCAAAAACCTGTGGGCTGAGTTGAAGAGGGCAGTTGTTAAGCGCAAACCAGACGAGAATGTGAAGGATCTTGAAAGAATTTGCATAGAGGAATGGTCCAAAATCCCTCCAAATGTGTTCCCTAACCTTGTCAAACATTACAGGAAGAGACTTCATGCTGTTATGCTTGCCAGAGGTGGTTGCACAAAGTACTGAATAAGGAGTGCGAATAATTATGGAACTGATATTTTTATGATTTATGTCAAATTTATTTTGTGTTAAGTAATTGTATGAGTTTGGTTTGTACCATTGCAACATTAATACAGTGTTTCTCACATATTGGTATTTTGAGGTTATATCTATAATTATACTGTTTATGTTTTTAAAGTATTGTTTGTGCATTGCCAGTCAGAGGTGCCAGGAATTTTGGAGCCTACTACAGATATGTCAAATAATCTACAATGTCACGTCGCTTTCCACTGACTCCTTGTGTGCAGATCGGTTGCCTGTATATTAAATCACGGAAGTAAAATTGGTAAGCGTAATCATTCCGTACATAAGCTGTAAAGACTTGTGTGTTGGATGAGCAATGCGAAAATAATTGGCCGTTTTGGTGACATGTGGTTGGATGAACCATGTGCGTGTGCGTTGCTCGCCATCCCACATCTGTCCAAGGAGTTACAGGGCTGCAGACAAGGCAGGGTCAGTGGGAATTGGGATGGGAGAAAAATGTGGGAAAAAATATATCAAAATTTGTAAATATGTATTCATATTTTTTATTTGGAGCTAGCTTTTCACGTTATTACTAAACTAGAATAAATAGGTTTGTATTTAAGCAGGCTAGGATATTTGTTATATTATGGACATGTACAATACAGTAACTGTGCTAAATGGTTGGGTTATTTTGATTATATTGCTTATTTTGCCTATTTATGATACTGCCTGCATAACAACATTTCTTTCTACTTTCAGTTCTTAGTGAAAATGTTTAAATATATATATATATTCTCACGGGGCTTAGCACAAGATCCTTGGCCCTATGCATAGGCAGTCCTGATGGGCCCCCATGTTATATATAAAAAATATATTCCAGACTTTTCAAGGGCCCTCTCTCCCCATGGGCCCTGGTAATCAGTATTGGTTTTACCCCCAGTCCGACGCCCCTGTATATATATATATATATATTTACACATCTGGTTCAGTGGAAAATGAATGGAATTGATCCCTCTACTACATAGCTTAGAACTGGAAGGATGTCCAGGAAAGAGGGTGCCTTTCTATTGCAAAGGACCACTGTAGAGGACTGTTACCCAGAAGCACCTTACTGTAGGTTCCATGAGGTATGACTCCTATATCACCTTTGCTGTGGTAGTAATATTTACAGAGTAATTGTGTTGCAACTTTTTTATACAAAGAAATGGTCAAGTGGAAATATTTTTATGTTGGGAAGGGTGGTGCTTTTTTTATTGATACCTAGATTTTCACAAATAAATAACGAACCGTCCCTTACATATTTAACTCGTTTTTTCCCTGCCCTTTATCCTGCTTGGTTTACTGCTGTTAGTCATTTCCAGACACTTTAGTAATCAATAATTGATATATGAGCTAAAATCATCTACCAAGCTGGATTGCGACAGAATATACATAGAGGATTTAAGAGAAATACATAAAGCCATAGATGTATTTAGATTTACCAATAGTAGCGGAGTTTATAATGCATAAAATAATAATTAATGTATGTAAATACTCTACGATGGCAATTTTGGAAAATGTTATTTAATAAGGCACGGCCTTAAAATGCACTGTAATTAGTTACAACCCTAGATGTTTTTTTTTCAATTACTCTCTGCAACACATTCATCTCTGGACTGAAGATTTTGGCACGCGATCGAATTTAAATACAACTGCGCTGACCGATGTCAACTTAAAGCAGTTCAACACGTTTGCTAGTTTCCAAAACTGTGATTAATTTATATATAATTAGTCGACTTTAGTTTGTTATAACATGTTCTTAAATTCTTTTTTTACTTTGATTTTAGATTTCTAACTTCAGAAATACGCTACGCCACTGTTGCGCTGGCTGTACAGCAATGTGGCAGTGCCAACTTCAACTTATTAGGGCTCTGTTTTGTAACAATATTGTCGCATTTTACAGAAGTTCAAGTTCCATTACGCAACTGGAGGTAAAGATTAGTAGGCTGCTATGCTGTGTGTCAAAACAATTGGAAATATAGACAAAATGAAAAAAACGGATGTAAAATTATTTTCTTGAACAATAAAAGGCCTATACCTGTATTTGCAGCTATATTCTCACGAAGAAAGTCGCCACTGGACAGATGTGTCAGTGCAAATTTTTGGGCAATTCTCTCAGATATGGTCCCCTTTCCCGACCCCGGTGGACCCATTATTACAGCTCGAAATAATTTGGCCATTCTCCAGTAGTCTACAGTCTGCAACACCACGGGCTGTTGTATCTAGAGGAGAGACAAAATAAGTATTAATAGTTTTTGAAATAGGCCTACCTGTTGCAGTCAATTACTGACCAGTGTCGTTCAACTTTCGTGGTGTGGACTGTAGCTCCACCTACGCTGTGCATAAAAACTCCGAAATATCAAGAACATATAGTGTTCACAATCAGCTATTTGAATTAAACAGCAAGTATAGGCCTATGAATATAATGAAACCAACTGGCTGATTTCCCCCGTTGGTTACGATTTGTAAAGGAAAAAACGATATGCCTTGTGTCAAGTCTCATTCTCGAAATCAAAGTAATAAACCTAACATTCAAGATTTTTGTATGAATTACAGAATTTCAATCATGGAGAAAAGTCAAGCAAATAACAGATAACAGATCTGTATCCATAACAAACTGTCGGTCCTCACCGATTTTTGAATCGCTTTTCCTGCAAAAAGTATGCGTAGAACGTATTTTACCAATTTAGACAACTTTTTTGTGGTCCCAAATTATGATTACCTACGTCTATAAGGGATTTTCTCTGCAAATGAATGGAGGAGCTGACACGACGCCCTACTTCATAGCACCTCCCCGACACATCATACAGGAAAAATGCGGAGCGCGCAGAGACATGGTAGGCTAACGCTTGGGAATCTGGTACCTGTAGTTTTTATATTGAGTGAACTAAAATTCCCATACATAACCATGTAGCCTATATATTTACGGTCAGACCTCAAGTAGCCTCTACATAATGTAGAAAGGATAAGAAGCTGTCTCGTCAGCTATACAAACATTAGCTACAGACAGACAACTAAAGGCATGTAGATGTGTGACACATCACAATATTTTTTACATCCTGTAGGGACTTTGGTTGCATTGCAAGATAGTTAAGTGCATGTCCTCATTTGCTATCTTCAATGGGCAATTTATTGAATTTATTCATGATTTATGATACGAAATTCTAGTCGATAATAGCTATTTAATTGTCATTTTGATTGGCATTTCAAGAGGCGTAATAATGACCGGTAGGAGACGTGTTGTAATCCAAATTATTGTTACTAATCCGCGTAAAAACGCATTGACAAAAGCAATGTCAACACTGTATTTCATTGCCCTCCTGAAACTGCAACTTTCAGTATGAATGCATTTTTTGTGAGATGTAATTATAGACCGTATATAGTGGATGCATGCAATTCAAGATGATAGAGGTATTATGGGGTCGTGTTGATTGGCACGCTTCCAGAGGGTGTTGTTTTTAGTGTGCAATGAATGATACATGTCTAAATCCGAAAAATGTTTACCACTTAGCGTAAAAGTATATTGACAAAACACTGTCAACACCCTCTCACCCCCCCCCCCAAAATACAGCATAAATCACAGGCATTTCGAAAGTATACAGCTATTTTTCGGTTTTCGTGTGTCCCTCTAAAACATTGTCATCACCCATCCGCAGAGACACTGTTACTCCGCGCACAATTGGCGGACCAAGGAATGCAGACTACTTGTTGCGAACCATACGGCTGCATCACTGTCCTAAAGCTGTCAAATGCTGCGCATGCAGAACCTAAAGTGTCTTCAGTCAATGGAATTATGCTTAATCCATCACACGAACATAAGTAAGTTGGAATATTATCAATTTAGTGAAATAGATGACTGTTGATACCCGGAAATATTTGTGAAGGCTAATATTTTGTCACATGGCTAAAAGATTTCAATAACAACAAAAAATGGCGACAATCACGTTGGTCGATGTGGGTCTTGCTGCGTCATTAAAACTATTCATGTAAACAAGGGGATGAAACGCGCCAGATACAAGTAAGTAAGGATGATATTGGTTACATATTGATCTGTAAGTAAATATAAATATGAATTACTAATGTTAATTTGATCATTTGTGTATAGGCCTAGTATTTGTTTTTTATCTACAGAGGGGTGTGTGCAGGCTGGGCGTTAGCGTTTGGCTGCACAATAATAAGACTCAATCGAGACCGATTGCATTACACTTTGACATTGTTATTGGAAATAAGGGTTATTATCTATGTGTATTCATATGTAGAACGAAAGACGGTCTTTTTAGAAAGCATTAGCCCATTCTTATTTTATTTATAGGTAACTGCCACGAGCTTTCGCAACATGGAGTTGAATAGATGCATTAAATGTATTTTTTTCTGTATTTTTATTTACGTTTTCTTTACGATGTTTTTGTTTCTTTGACCAAGTAAGTTTATTTAATATACCGTGTGTGTTTTTCGTGCTCGTTAAATGGCTGATAGGTTGTTATTACAAGTATAGTCTATTGGGAAATTTATATGTATGACATTTTTCAATTACGCAACCAATGTGTGTTTTTTGCTTGATATATCGGTTGTCAACAAGTTGCGCAGATAGAACCATATCAAATAGAACCAGCTAATCGAGTTGTTTACCTGAAGCCGAGGCAGAAAAAGCTAGGGAGGAGTCTACGCCAGCAGGCTACGCGACTGGACTGACTGAGAGACTTCGTGGGATGAGGGCGGAGCCCGAAGAATCATAACAAGTCCCGGCGTCAGTTGTGTGGTGGGTAAAGCACAAATGGCATACAGTAGTCGTATCGACCAATTATCAAGATTTTGTGACTCTTTAATAGCAATTTTTTTCTAGGAATGTTAGAAAACTAAACAAGTACTAAAATAAAATAATAATTATCTAATTATAAAGCTTTGCAGATTATGCTAAATGCAGTTATCTGTATAACCAGTAAGAGAACTCATTCACAATATTTCTGCATGCAAATATATTATCATCATAGGAAGTTCAAACCATGAAAAAGATGAGTACATAGATGTATGTACAACCCTATACTGTGTTGTGTGAATACTGTCTATAGCATGTTTTGGCACAAATCAATCTGCAATAAACATTGCGAATTACTGAATATAGTGCTGCTCAGTGCTCCAAGAGTGTGTGTGTTGTTGGGGGTTAAGTGTGGGGATGCAGGGCATTGAGTTGTACACCCACCAAGGATGATGCTGGATCTCAGACTCGGGCTCCTGTGTCTTGGCTACTTTCTCCTCTGCTAGACCTGACATCCAGGCTGCCCTGGTTCAGTTATCACTGTGCTGATGCTGTCCATATTAAAGGTACAGTACTGTGATAACTGAAGGATGGCTGCCACCTTGACACACCTGAATCACCTCAAGATAATGGAAGGATGGACAGAGATGGTGCAGCTGTATTGGAGGTGAGGTGTAGGACAAAAATCACAAAGGCAGGAACCTACATAATAAATAATGGGTGAGATGACATGTTCTTTTGGTTTACTTATCCTAAAATCATATCACATATTTAGATGTTTTTATAAAAATATTATTCATGAAGTGAATATTATGATATTTAAATTTGTTATTAAAATAGCATTCAACTTAGCTAAAAGTGAATACATTTCGGGTCTTTAGTAAGGTTTTTATTGAAATGGGAAATACATTGGAAAGATCCTGAAAATAATGGTGAGGAAAACCATGTTGTCAAAAATATTATAATAATGTTATTTCAAATAATTGACATGTGTGACTACTACTGTACAAATAATTTCAGTAAACTTAGAGAAATACAAAGCAAAATCAAAGCAAATGTAGCCTACAATGCCTGATATTACCAATCAACAAGCCTGCCAGTTTGCCTTACACAATCAGTGTATGATTCAGCCAGTCACACATCTAGTTAGCTTGCCAATATTTAGCTGCAAAGTAAACCTACATTTTACAAACAAAAACTGTAAACCTGCCAGCAGAAGAGAGGTCAAAATCAGAACATACAGTTTGAATATCTGAGTCAGTTCAGCATTCCAGTATATCCCAATAAGATTCTACCACAAGGGAGAGGGGCACCCAGGTAGCTGGGCAAGCAGAATCATATCCATAAACACAGTGTAGCAATGGGTAAGGTGAATATAGCTTTAAAGCAGAGAAAATGACATTTCCCCAAGATAGAATGTTTGAGGGGATGTGGGGAGGGACTTTGTGTAATGGTCGGGGTAAGGTAAAATAATCCTAAATGTGGCCAGACTGGTGATACAAACATTGTTAGGGGAAGTTTATGTTCCTCCTTACACTTTTATGAAATGTTCCAACTTTAAACCCCAAAAGGGAAAAAACTATTTGAATATTTTGAATAATTAATTGTAATTTAAGAATACACCCAGTGTGCTGTGTAGGTCATATTCAGTAGTCTATAAGCCAAGGATCCAAGTATGAACATTGTATTTAATAGCTCATGCATATGTTAATTAGCTTAAAGCTACTAGTGGTCAGCTCTCGTGACAATAGTGCATTTTGGATTGTTCTAAACACATAAGAAATTTTTTTCATACATTAAAAAAATTAGACCAGATTTACACTATGGTACAAAGTTTTTGACCACGCTGTTGTTATTTGAGTAATATAACATTACCTACACTCCGACACTCCAAATATATCAAAAACGTCTAAGAAGATTTCCAGATAATAAATACATTTAATCAGTTATTCATACTGTACATATTCTGTTTGACACATGTTCAGGATTTTAGACATCCAGGAAGTCACTGTGGGATTTCCCGCATATAGACAACCAAAATATCACTTTCTCTCCACTCTCCCTACCCCACATTCCCCCTCTCTGTAGCTTCTCCCTTCTCCAATCTATCTACATCCCACCGTTTGTCTGTGCCCCTCCCCCTTGATTCTCCTCCCACTTCCTTCTGTCGCCACCCCCTGCTCTCTCCACGCCCTCTTCTTTCTCGCCCCTTTCAAACAATATGTTGGTTTCTCACTGACAAAAACAAGTAAAACTAATGAAAGGTGTATATGCTATGGAACGGAAAAAACTTTGAATGAACTCAAAATTATTATAAACATTTAACTATAGAGGATATGTAATTAATCAAGTCCATGTAAACTAAACAAAGAACTGTACATTTAAATGTCAACATAATGCTATGCGAGTATTGACTTCCCTTTTCTATTTTGTTGCACAACTGTATTTAGTCCTTTTCTGTGCATAATAACGGAATTGGCATCCAAAAATCTGAGTCTGGAAGTTCTGTCTGAAAGCTCCAAAAAAGTTGTTATGCAACACGGCACAGTGACATTATGATTATCTTATATAATAAGCGATCATATAAGTAGACTTTTTCTACTTATAAGCATACACTATAGTTGCTCAAACTTGTTGTATTTTTAACAATGTACAAGCCTTCATAACAGTATACATGATTTCAGGTAGGTTTCTATAATGTCGGCCCTTTTGTATGTCAGTAAAAAACATTGCAAAGAACATTCTTGGGAAATTTCTGCCCACTCTTTCTAGCAAACTAACCCATGGGACGGGAAGTCCCCCCCCCCCCACCGAAGAGAAACTCCCCTCCTGTCCCATATTAAAGGAATGATGTCTTTCTCGTCCTAGTTCATGACAGGGATGTTTCCATTTGACAGTTGGCCTAATAAACAAGCGTATATGAGGAAAGATCATATAGGAACGTGACAGTGGAACATAATTCCCAAACTAATGTTTAATTCAAAACACAGATTCAATGGACAAAGGCTTATTGATCAACATGGTCGGTTACAAACATGATTGTTAGCCTACTTTTTCCTTAGCAATTGGTGTCTTTCCTGTAATCTACAGCTGTTGACATTTTTACAAAAAACACTGTTTACTGTACAGAATGACTTTATTTTTGTTTGTAAATGAAATCGTCAAACACTTGATTACATTTTAAGCTATACTAGACAGCGCCTGGTAGAGACAAACAGGAATAATGTTCTCATCACTAAACGAACGTAGCTACGGTCTATTAATAAATGTGCTGTAAATGTAAAACAACTACTTAGACTTACAATTGATGACATTTTCAGCAGCTGGCTATTGTTAGATGTTCATAATTATTTTTCCAAACCTACGGATAGAAATTCCATCTCAAATGGCAATTTAACACGAACAATTTATATTTCAGGAATTCCCTTCATCGTGTTATTTCCATTCAAAATCCAATTTTATCTAAATGATGAAATAACGGGATGCGTATACATACACTCTACGAAATATACATATTTTTTTCTGTATGGGCTGGCAAAAAGTCCACCAAAAGGTATTCAATCCCCTGCACCAGACCTCGGCTGGCTATTCAGTAAATCGATGGTTAACAACATTGTCTCAATCATACATGATTGAAGGAAAAATCCACCAATGAGAATGCGTGGAGCTGAGCTTGCAGCAGCACCATTTTCGGGAACGGATCGCTACGTGACAGGAAGGGTTAGAAAGATTATTAACGTGCTTTCGACAAGAGGTGAAGGATTTTTACGGGCAAACATATCTTAGTTTTAGGAGTATTGACACAACTTAAGCTGTAATTGTAATTCTAAAATCTAACTTTAACAACAGTCGTTAAACAACGGAACATTATTTCTCGATCTATGAACAAAAAGATACGGAAGTAAACTTGGCTGCTATCGGGCTAGCTCGCTAGGTGAGTACTGTACAGTAACCCATATCAGATTGGACTGTCTTATTGAGTAAAATGTCGACACTGTACCAGGTATGCCAAAAGCTAGAATAACTTTTTAATTCATACGG
The DNA here is from genome assembly GCA_016801145.1 of Umbra pygmaea. Lineage (NCBI taxonomy): Eukaryota > Metazoa > Chordata > Actinopteri > Esociformes > Umbridae > Umbra > Umbra pygmaea. Next base: position 2,915 of record JACXGM010001087.1, on the reverse strand, counting down.
TAACTAACTTGTTAATATCCATATATAGTTTTACAAATGTACGGGATTTAAAAACATTACACTAATATGAGCTAATTTGATTTCTAGTTGATGGATAGCTATGCGTTACTGTAATGTTTACTCAATACATTTTTTGTAACACATTATAAAAAATGACTGCTACAGTATTTTACTGCTAACCTGGTGTTTTCTTCACTGCCTATGTATCTACCGTGCTGTAATACATTTAATTTTTTACTGTTTAGTCATTTTGAAATACAGCTGTGGCAACGTACGTAAAAGTGCCTTGCTCAAGGACACAACGCCATTTGGCACAGTCGAGAATGAAAGTGGCAACCTTTCGACTACAATTCTGACTCCCAACCAAGCACTGAGTCAATTGACATCCTCGAGTCTAGTTCAGTTCTGCAACAGATTTGTGCTGTCGTTCTCCAGAACATTATAGTATACAAATATTTACACATCTCTAACAACTTAGTAGTTGTTTACGTTGAAACATATATGTAATAATTGTTGCCAACATGAAACATTGTACATTATTATCGGTTGATTACTCATTTATAAAATACAAGGTAAGGCAGATAATTTAATTTATTTCTGCTTGTTTAAGTTGAACAACACAGCAATAATAATGTAATGAAGTCTAGTTTGTTTTTTCACATTTCAGATAAGAGTATTGGAAAATGTAGAGAATTGTGCATATGTTTCAATGGAACTGTTATTATAGGAACAATTTAACCCTCAGCCTCAGTCATACCATTACTACAGACATTTTACACTTATGAAATACCACCTGGGATCATTTTGACCCATAATAAAGTTTTTGTTTATGAAAAGGATATTAACAAAATCAATTAATTGACCAAAACATTAATAGGTATGTAAGACAACCGCATGTTTTAGCAATATTACATACAAATTTTACCTTACACATTTTCATGAAAACACATTTTGCATATATTTATTCAGACACATTATTTAAAAAATGTATTTAAAAAAACTGAAAATTAGATAACATAATTAGGTAAAAGTGCAGTTGCAGTTGGAAACTAGTCTTAACAAAATACATCAGAAAAAGTCTAATAAATAAAAATGGGTTGATTAGACTAATCACTAATCAAAGTTAGAAATTATTATTATTAATTATTAAGATGTTTTTGCAATATGATGTTGGGATTTCTAGAGGATGGAACTTTTGTATCTGGTTGGAAATTTACTCCAGGGTGGTAAAGGGAAAGAAAAAAAAGAATAAAGAATATATAACCCTGGGAAAAAATGAAGAGACTACTGCCAATTTTTCTTAAATCAGAATCTCTATATGGCAGTGTCTGTGGAATTCCAGCACAGGGACATGTCATTCAGCTGAATGAGTTATTGATTAGGTGATCATCTGAACCAAATAATTTTTTATGAGAAAAAGTATAAAACACACTGCTGTAGTCATCACTATCCTTTTGCAATAGAACCAGCTGGATGTCAAAAACAGTGCTAGTATAACCTTAAAATAAATTTGATTGAAAAAACTATTAACCATGCCAATAGACTTGAAAAGGAAAGGTTTGAGTGAGGAAAATAAGATTTTACGGGCAGAGGGATACACTGAGCGTCCGGTTGCTTCTATCGCTAAAATTTAAAAGACGACTATTCATAAGAACATGGTCAAGCAGCAGAAATTGATGACAACAAAGCTACAGACCTGCAGAGGGCTAAAACGACTCCACTGACCGGGACGACGGCAAACTAATTTGAATGTCACACAACAACCATAAAATGACATCGGGTGACCTACAAAAGAATGGCAAATAGCAGCTGGGGTAAAGTGCACAGCGAGGACGGTTCGAAATATGCTCCTAGGGGCAGTTTGATGTCATGAAAGCTTGAAAAAAGCCCTTTATCAATGAGAAGCAAAGAAGAGCCAGGCTGAGGTTTGCAAAAGGCCATAAGGATTGGAACATATAAGACTGGAGTAAGGTCATCTTCTCTGATGATTCCATTTTCCGTGTTGCCCAACAGCGGGTCGATTAATGGTTAGACGTCCTAGAGAGGCCTACAACCCACAGGGTTTCACAGCTACTGTGACATTTGGTGGAGGATCGGTGATGATGTTGGGGTGATTCGGCAAGGCTGGAATAGGGCAGATTTGTCTTTGTGCTTGATGAATCAAGGTACATACAAGGTTATCCTGGACCAGGTCAATCAAGGTGTGGATGGAAGACCACCAGATCAAGACCCTGTCATGACCAGTCCAATCTCCAGACGGAACCTTATTGAAAACCTCTGGAATGTGATCAAGAGGAAGATGGATTGCCACAAGCTGTCAAATAATGTGTAGCTGCTTGAATGTTTGTGCCAGGAGTGGCATAAAGTCACCAACATCGAAGTGAAAGACTGGTAGAGAGCATAAAAGATGCAAAAAACAAATTATATTATATTCTGAACTCTTCTTAAATTAACACATTAGTATTGTGTTGTTTAAATATGAATATTAACTTATTTCTTTGCATTATTCTTTTTTTGTGATCCTTCTGCTCTACCTCTTCCCCTTCCATTGCCTATTTTCCATTAAAGCACCGCGCTATTCCGCACCCAACACTGCATGGAAGGTGTACCCATCTACAAACATCCCGCTGGGTAGCACATTGTACCAGACTATATCGGAGGAAAAAAATATAGTTGTGCTCAAAAGTTTGCATACCCCTGGAGAATTGGTAACATATATACTAGTGATGCTCCGATTGATTGGCCGCCGATCATGATCGGCCGATATTGGCTTTAAATGGCTCAATCGGCAACCCCCAAAAGCGCCGATCAAAAAAGCCGATCACGTGATGTAAATAACTCGCGCAACTTTTCTGCATGTGGCGCGCGCGGGAACACACTAGCAGAGCAGAGCTGGCTAGACAGCAGCAAAATGA
>JACXGM010001086.1:41352-58989 GCA_016801145.1 Umbra pygmaea | reverse complement strand
GTATCCTGGGATGGATAATTTAGAAAGTTTTGAAGTGCTGAGCTCATCTTGCATGGCACAGTCTCAGCTTTCAACTGCTGATGAACCTTGGATTTCAATATGCTCAGTCTCCCCCCCTGAAATGCAGATGTGAACACTTAAGAAAGAGGACACACAAATGGATATCTAATAGGGCTGTAACGATATGCGGTATGAAACCGAAATCGTGACACTCAGACCCACGAACCTGTGTCGCGGTCTGAGAAGGCAGAATCGCGACACACCCCTTCCATTTCTCAGAGTTATCTTTCCTGTCCAGATCTAATACAACCACATCTTTAAATTACTATTAGTATTATTTGAAGTGAACATTATAAAATACGTAGACCTACACCACAAAACTAGTTGAGGATAAATTATTTAATTTTACCTGTAAGCATCCTCCAATTACGTGTCATCTGACTACCTTTCCAATCATGTGACGTCTATCTGCAACAAAGTTGAGCTAACGTGTCTGTCCGCAGATCATTAAAAAGACTTACATAATCTTATTTTTGTTTTCCAGAATTTAAGCTCTAAAAATGTCTCAAAGAAATCCGAAATTCATGCTATTTTTGTTCAATTGTATTTTGTCGAAAGAAGCCATAAACCCTTTCTCTGAGAAACATTTAGTTAGCAACTGCTGGCAGATTATAGTAATAGCAAGTGATTGTGGCAGGTCCATGCGTTTACCTCACAGCAACGCAGCTAATTTATTCATCAGTTACCTTATAAGCCTTGTCTGTTGGTGAGTATTGTTTATGATATTTTATTTGTGTCCATGCAGCTTTGTTTACTGAAACATATTTATTGTGATCAGTATTAAATCGCTCAGTACATCAATCTCTCAGTACATCAAAGCAACGAAAATAACGACCCACTTATTGAGCAGTTAATCTCCACGTTCTCATTCTATTTCATTCGTGCAGCGCATACATTGTGGAGCCATGTATTACTTTATAACTATTCTTTCTACCGACTGAACAGCCAGGCTTTGTGGAGTATATTCTAATTAGTTTGAACTGATGGTCGCGAGTGTGAAACAGAAACCATTTAATTTACTTTGTAAATGTAAGAGAACTTGATTGAAGAAGGATTTTCGACATGCCCAAATCATCTCCACAATGGAGGTTAGTTCCGTTTGTCTTTCAACTGTCTTTTGTTACAAAGACAACATAATTGTTATAGCTTTGGCTGTTCATTTATTTTACTTAGGTATATTGTTAATAATTAGCATAGGTAATATTGTACTTTAGTCAGTTTATACAGGTTTTTTAAATGTTACTTACTAAAAATATCATTTTTTTCTCTCACCCCCCCCCCCCCAAAAAAGAATCGAGGTTTGTATCAAACCGTGGGTCAAAAATCGTTATACGAACCGAATCGTGAGTTTGGTGTATCGTTACAGCCCTAATATCTAATTATCATTAAGTTTGTTCAAACTTAGTTCAAGTTTGCGTTGAAAAATGTACACTCATTTGGCTGAGACTTTCTTTATATTGATGTGCTTCCATTTTGTATCATTCAATGTTTATATATTTTTGATTGACTATCAATATCTTCCTTGTGTTGAACTTTTATGGTACAGTATTAAATAATTGTACGCATCTTATATTTTTCTGTCTTATTGTTCTACACCTGTCCCAAACTGTTTTGAACTGGGACGACTGGACGCCGCTGATTTAATAAATATATTCTGTGGTTTCTTAACTTTTAGGCTCACTTGTAGCCAGAGTTGGGGAACTTACTTCCTAAACATTACTTTTACAGTTGTCAAAGTAATCGGATGACAGTAATCAGATTATTTTAAACAATTATAAGATTAACTTAATTTAAAAAGTAACTTACCCAACTCTGCTTGTACAGTAGCTAGCTAAAGGCTAAACACTGCTAAATAGCTGTTTGCCCTTGCTAGCAAATGTTTGAGTTTGTGTTCATGGAAGGTGTTAATGTTCCCTATCTGGCTAGCTAGCTAAGTTAGCTAATGGCTAAAGTTACAGACAGCTAACTTAACCATGGCAATTTTTTATTGAAAAATGCAACATGAATACAATTATTTATTTACTTAGTAAAGTTTAATATAAAGTGTTACTTACCCCTGAAGGTAGAATTTAAAACTTTGCCGAGTCCATTCAGCACTCGAATGTTCCGTCAGACTGGAAAAAGAAAAAACTGTGGCACAGCCTTCTCTTCTTTAGATTTACTGACAGATCGCAACCGACTGAAAGGTGCGTATACTGCCACCTACTGCACCGGAGTTAGAGGCCGGTCATATTGGTAAACAGGTGCACAGAACAAATAAACGAAAGATCTTCTCCACGATGGATGAATCTGGCTCAAAACTGATATAATGTGCATTATGTTTTAAGAAATTTAATGTATTTGAATAACATTAATGTATTACAGTAATATTTATTTAGAGTATTGTTATGCTTAACAAATGTGTATTGAACACTATATTTATAACTTAAACTATGTAAATGAGTTTTACCCTAAGAACATCGCATCCAAATAATATTATTTGATTTATTCGCCATCCCCTATTAAACTATTAGGACCAATGGTCCATCACATGCGCATAAGTTATGTTTTAAAACAATGGGCTTTAAAATTAAATAAAAAAATGTATCCAAGTCGATTTTTAAATATTTTCTGTAGTTTCTTAACTTTTAGAAGTTTTAAACAAAATTAAATATTTGAATGTTGTCAAAATGTTAATAGTTCTGACATCCCAATTTTTTGTAATGAGTGCACCTTTGGACCAGATGAGAAAAAAATAAGTGCCATTACTTTTAAATGGCCAAAAATAAATAATTACTTCTCTGTGCTGTAGAGTCTTAACCATTTACCTGAATTTAGATTTGTGAGAAACATCTTTGTCATAAATTCATCATTAGATACTTTTTGAGTTCCAGCAGTACAGTACTGTGTTATAACCGAGACTACATGGCATAACAATTAAGGTTCCCAACCTGGCACAGGCAACTGAACTGATATCTGCAGACAACCTTATAGATTTCATTTAATATTAGTGTTAGCCACAACTGTAATACACTGATCAGCCATAACATGATGACAGGTGCAGTGAATTACATTGATGATCTCATTATTGTGGGATATTATGCAGCAAGTGAACATTTTGCTCACTTGCGCTGAACTTTTGTGTAGTATTCCCAGTCTGCAGTAGTCAGTACCAAATATACAACAGCTGTGGCTCATAAATGCAACAGTCATGGCGAAAAGTTACAATAATGTTATGGAACATTTTGAAATGAATTTGTTTAGATGGTAGTTGGCAACACTGAACTGTGTAATACCTTTATCTAAATCAGTCAAGGGTCATGTTAAACTGTATTTTCATGTTAGTCATGTTTATAATAAAAATATATAAATTGCTGTTATTTCTTAAGTTTCTTAAATTGAGAAATTGTGCAAGTGGTCTCAATCTTAAAATAAGAACGATAACCTTGTTCCTTTGCCGGGATAATTTGCAATATATATCCACACCTTATTAATAGTTAAATCAAACTTGAAATTAGTTGGTAAACCTTATTAAGAAAAAGTTAGGTATATTTTCTCAAAATAAGACGGTTTTACTTATGTAAAAATTGCTTGGCAAGATTATTTTTCCTTTTAGACTAAAAATAGGACACATTTTCTAGAAATAAGGCTTTTTTACTTTCTTAAAAATCATTTTTTTGCAGTGTAGAGATCCAGCGTGGGCTGACCTTCAGTGTACTCCTCACCATTGTGAAGGGCCAGTATCGAGTATATAGTTCCACAGAGCTTTACCACCAGTTTCTTATCTCCCAAAAGACTGCGCTGAACTTTGTATTCCGTGCGATAAAGCTGAAAGAGAAACATTTATGGAATGCAGCGAATGAAGACACTGATGAACTGTACAGCAGAGCCGTCATTCAGTTCCACCGCTCGATTGAAACTGGACTGTTGAGTGATTCCTCAGCGATGTGAGCATAACAGATGAGGAACTGATACAGAAAGTGGATGAGGCGGAAAGTTGAAAGTGAGAGACGAGAAAAATATCCACTGATCGTAAAACTTCCAAAGTGAAGGAGCTTCAAGCAGACTCTCAGGTAAAATCCACACCTGGCCCCTCTAAACATACAGAGTCCGACCCAACAGTGTCAATTTAAACAGCGAAGCGGAACGAGATTAAACCTGACAGCAGATGATGGAAGAGCTTTGCAAGGAAATGCAGCAAATGTTTCGGGCTGTAATGGAGTCCCCGCCCACATGGACTGAAGCAGGGAGTGAGAGGCTGAAAGAAGTATAAGGGGGAGGGAACGGGTGAGAACTGTTCGCACAGTTTTAAATGTGGGCAGGAAGGCCACTTATCTCGCGGGTGCAGAACAACGTTGGGAAACGAGCAGAGACTACTGAGGTGGGGCCAGCAGTAGTCCAAAGCCGATCGCCCTGAAAAAAAAGCCACCACCCAGCCCCGTCATGCGACCAACAACAGCCTTTGAAAAGAGAGCAGCTGGCGCTTCATCAGCTGTAAGTGTGATTAACTACATAACACCTCGATACCAGCCACAGCGTGGGTAGCCGATGTATAGTGGACTGGGTTATGGACAATTGTCCAGTTAGAGCCCTGTTGGACACGGGAGCACAGTCCAACATTGTGAATGGCCTCTGGCAACTGAACCACCTCCCCCACACCATTGTCAAACCCATCTCAGAGTTGTTGGGGGATGAGACACTGACAGTCTTTGCTGCTAATGACACACCCATTCGATATATCGGCTGGATTTAAGTCAGTTTCAGATTAGGCAGTGATCACACCAAGACAAATGATTTACCTTGTGAGTTCACGATCCCACATGTTCTTTTCACCTGACGTGCTTAATCCTCCACCAGAAGGCATGATGTACAATGATGTGCTAGTGCAGATTCCAGAAAGGAGAGTGTCATACATACCCATCTCCATGACCAACATGACTGATCGCACCATCTGTTTAAACCGTCATAGGGTGATTGGACACCTGGAACCCGTTAAGACCATATACAAAGTACCTGTGCAAAAGAAAGAGAATGAGATGACACCTGAAGTGAAAAAAAGCACAGGGACAAAGTGCAGTGAAGTAAGCGGCACACCACAGCCAGATAACACTCAAGTGTTGTGGGAGGAATGTGAGGCCTTTTCCTTTGATAGTGACTATGTGGGTTGTATATCGTCTCTCAAGATGAATATCAACCTCAATGATACTAGCTCAGTACAAAAGACCTACATGTCTGTCCCAAATCTTCTTCACAATGAAGTGAAGGAAAAGGGTTGAGAAGAGGGTGGATCACACACTCCTGATCCCCTTACTCGTCACCAGTGGTGTGTCCGCAAGAAGGACGGCAGTCTTTGTCTCTGTGTTGACTTCAGAGAACTCAACCACAAATCGGTCCCTGACTGCCATCCGATACCAAGGATTCAGAATATGTTGGATGATTTGGGTGGGAGCTTGTGGTTCTCGGTCTTAGACCAGAGTAAATCGTACCACCAGGGTCATCTGGATGAGAAGAGCTGCCCTCTCACAGCTTTCATCACACCCTGGGGGCTTCATACCCTTCGGCCTGAGCTCGGCACCCGCAGAGTTTCAGAGGAGTATGGAGTACTGTTTGGCGGACCTGAAAGACATGATTTGCCTCCCGTACAAATCACACACACATTACTCACACTCAAACAAATACATTATACTAACGTTACAGAGTACACACCCATACACAAATCACACACTCATTACTCACACTCAAACAAATACATTACACTAACGTTACACAGTACATACACAAACACAAATTACACACATATTACTCACACTCAAACAAATACATTACACTAACGTTACACGGTACACACTCAAGCACATAGAGTACACACACATTATACTCACACTCAAACAAATACATTACACTAACGTTATACAGTACACACATTATACTCACCTACACGTTTTAGACACTCCAACACCTTTCTTCTTCTTCTACATTGGACCCCATAGAAATGTGAGCTGTTTAAATTGAGTGTAATGTTTCTCGACAAGTTGGTGACGGAAAAAGGATACACAATGGACCCCTCAGAGAGGCGTTAATGGAGAAGATTCCTGCCACTGTGGGTGATGTGCACCAGATTCTTGGGTAACACTCCAACTACAGACCCTTCATCCCCAATTTCACCTGTGTGGCGTACCCACTGTATAACCTACTCACCATCCCAAACCTTTTTTACTAAACACATTACGGAAGTAGGATGTGAAAATGACAAATAACAACTCTGCAATGATGTAGAACATCATCCTGCACAACAACAACACTTTTAAAAAGTGAAAAATGAACGGGATTTCAAAAACATATAGAAATATAGTAAGAAATGGGTGCAGCAATTTGATGTTGACTTGATTGTATGGCCTCAAGGAGCCCTGGGGGCTTGACAATAAACAATAAAAAACCTTATTCATTATGGTTTAAATGCTTTTACACATAAAAACAACAAAATATACAAACATTCTTTCATTTTTGGGATAACTATTTAATAAAACATAAAATTCAATGACCCAGGATGTTGGATTTCATTCATCCATGTTGTAGTTATGGGTCTGCTGAATACCAAAACCATAAGGCACTTCACTGTAGGTCAAAGTATGACTTTTCTAGAGGCCAAAAAGTCAACTGTGTGCTAGGTGGACCTAAAACCCCTTAGATCTTGAAGGGTAAATTAATGAGCTCACCAAACCAATTGTGTTTTCCAATTAATCAGTGCTAAGTAGTTACAGGTGTTCAAATCAACAAAATGACAAGAGTGCCCACAATTTTGCACCTGTCTAATTTCATTATGATGCAAAATGCACATTTTCTGTTAGTCCAATGAACCTAATTTCACTGTCATTCAGTTATTTGATCGATCAAAATGAAATTGTTGAACCAAAGACCCAATTATTTATAAATGAAAATCATGGAAATTGTCAGGGGTGCCTACACCTTTGCATATGACTCTATGTTCCATAGATCTAGACTTTCCAGCATGCTTTTCATTGTACTTCTAGGTCTTTGTATCGTCCTAGTATTGTCTACAGCTGTTGTCAATTATCTCATGCCAAACTAATATATACACCTTTATATATCCTGTTAGTTTGTCGCTCATTGTCCCTGTCGTGGATGTTCCTGTTTTTCATTATCCATGTTACCTGCTCACAGTTCAAGTCTACTTTCAGTAAGTTAAGTCTTCTGGTAACCTGGTGTAACACTAGTGTTTGTTATTTTTCAGTTCCAGTATATCAGAGTGTAGTTTCTAGTACCAATTGTTTTTCCGTGGTGTACTTATTTAAGTTAAGTAAGAAAATAAACATTGCTCATTATTTGGAAAACGCATCTGTCTCATGCAATTCCTACTATGACAACACATTGTGACACCTATACAATCCCCCGTATGTGTGCTATGGACACACATGTTAAGTTTCATTTCTAATTGTTTTGTCTATTCTGTGAGACATCAAAGTTGTGATTTTTTTAAATGTTAATGTAACGTCCATATCATTGGAACTGCACATGAACTACACCCATTAACATGTGCAACAGACTCCATTACATATATCTCAGGATGCAAAATACACATGGACACGCACACAGACACAGACACAGACACACACACCCCTGCCCTTCAGCTTTGGCTGGCTGATATCAAATCTAAACGTTATGAGACAGCAAAAATGCATTAGTGCCTATTGAAAGTGTCCTTAGCGCCAAGCAGAATGCCTCAGGGGATATGAGAAACCCTGGCTCAATAACAATTTGTGATCTAATTTGACAAATAGCCACCTTTTTGCAATTCCTATGGAAGATGGTGTACTGCAAGGCACTGCCACTCTGGATTTTAAGAAATAAAATAATCATCACACCTCTACTCTAGAAAAAGAAGAGTTCTGTGGTTATTACACAGCTCTACTGTTGTTATGAGCAGCTAGAAATGCAAACATAATGGTTTCTTGGAAAAGCATATGGAGTTGGAATAGGCTAAAATCAGCCACAGTCGGTGGATCCTAATTGGGTACACCGGGCTCGCATAACGTTTGGGACCGGAGTGAATTGATCTTAATTGGGAACGCCGGGCTCACATTACGTTCGGGACCAGAGTGAATGGAAAACGGTGTGTAGCGCATCAAACCCATTGTGTGCTACCATTCCGTTTCCCCCAGTCCAGACGGATCCATTCACTCCGGTCCCGAACGTAATGCGAACCTGGCGTCCCCAATTAAGATCCACCGACCACGGCTGGCTAAAACGCTTTTCTCTTTTGAGTGTGGGTGTTTGACCTCTAATAAGCTTAAGGCTAACTCACTATGCTACATGTGATGCGCTATGGTCAGACCTGCTCCACAATCAATTCGAGCACACTAAGCCCCACCCATTCTCTTTAAAATCTCATTTTAATTCAAAGCTTAGAGGACTGTCATGGGGTTCACACAGGTTCATCTAAGAGTGTGTGTTAAATGAATTTTCTGCAAGATAATAAATCATGTGCTTTTTTGAACACTTCATTAGCTTGGCTCTATTAGCTCAACCAAGATGACATAATATCTTTAAAACACTGAGTGCAGTCCAGACATTTTCAATTCCATTCTAGCCACCTCAAGAGACAGAAAAGGATCTGCAAGTGGGATGTGTGACTTAACATGGTGCTGTGACAATGTAATCCAATAGGATTCAGAGAATAAATATAATGAGAAAACAGTGCTACGCTTATGCAAATAAACGTCTCACCATTTGCAAAATCACTTAGGTGAAAACAAAACTAAGGTTGCAGCAGAGCAGTTTGTAAGGCTGGTAAAACCCTCTGATACTGTAAATGGCTTAATAAACCACAATGGAATAATGTATTACTTTTATAAATAATACTAATAAGTTTAGATTTCAGAAGTTGAGCGTGATACATCTGGTCATTTTCATTAAACTGTTGATACTGAACATTAAATCTTTTTTGGACATTTCTTACACCTTATACTGGAGCGTAAGGTGGAATGTTCATTTTCATAGCTTTTGCAGACCATCGTAAAATACATGCATATGTGTGGTAGTGTTGGGAGGCTTACTTCAATCAGTCGTCTTTTCCCTCAATTTCACAAAAGGAAATTGCCAATGCTAATGAATTCAGAGAACAATTATTCAGTTAGTGTTCAAGCCTAAAGTAAACAGGGTTTAATTTCCCAGACAATTTGAGAGTGCCAGGCTTATGTGAAGTCTATATCAGCATAGGTAAAGGGCAGATAAAGTACATGACAGAGTAAAATAATTATGTATAAAATCTTGTAGAGTAATGCAAAACCCAGAGGGAATTGGGTCTTTCATTCATGGCAAGTTAAATAATTTTCTAGGTTCTTCCAGAGCTGACACTTTCAGAGACCTGGACATCTATATTAGCTGAGTGGAATTTGTGAAAGCACGAGAGCCAGACCAAGGTGCCAGTGGGCAGAGCCATAGTCATATTAATGATTTTACAAAACGATTACATCTTTTAAATGACATCCCTTTAAAATGATCTCTGTGGGTACATATTGGGGACATGGATAAATTCCAAACACATTCAGGCTTGCACTGTTCTACCATTGCTCTCTAAACAGACATTTACTAATTATGACAATAGCTATCTTTTTATTTGTTCTTCAGGTTGCTGTAGAGACAGGAACTGGAATGGCAGAAAAACAAATCATCCAGAGCTAGAGTTTAACCCTAGAGCCAAATAATACCCAAATGAAATGTAGTCCCCATTCATTTTGTTCTCTCTCACCAGCAAAGAGAAGCGATGACAGTTGGCAGCCATTGGAGCGTAGCACGATCAGGCTCATTTCTTCTTTCAAGCAGGCTAATCAGCTAATTAGCTTCAAATATAGATGTTGAGACAAGCTCAGGATGAAGGGATTTAGCCTTATAACACATTTTCACAGTTGCGAATATGAGACCTGTAAGTGATGCAGAGGTTGTGTAATCCACAGCCCGAAGCTGATAGTATGATACAAATTCAAAATTAGACCATGAATTTGGATGGCACATATAGACCAATATCAGCCAAATATCAATTTATTTATATCCTCAAATATATAATTTAATTCTCAAAGCATTATTAGATAATAATAGAAGCAGATGTTAACATGGCATTATTGAATTTAATTTAAATCTAAATTACTATAATAACAAATTGCTATAGTTATTTCTTGTTTTTTGGACTAGGGTCAAAATTACCTCAAGCACCATGAGGCACATAATTTACAAATCGAGAGCATTTAACATCACGGCAACATGGCCTAGAAGAGGACGCCCTTCCAAATTATCTGCCAAAGTCATAACAAAAGTAATAAATTCAGTAAATGCCAACAATAACATAGCATCTGGAGTTATGCAGATCTCCTGTTCTGATCTCAAGTTACTCTGCATGCATCAACAATAAGAAGAACACTGAATCGAAATGGCATTCATAGGAGGGTTACTAGAAAGAAGCCTCTGCTGTAAAAATTTACCAAACTGCCTGTCTTACCTGAATGTTTCTGGATGTCCATTCTCTGGACAAATTAGTCCAAAATTGTCATTTTTGGATACAATTAAAACCACTACGTTTGTCAAAAACCCAACACTGCTTATACCATCAAAAGTACATTATCCCAGAAGTCAAGCCTTCTGGAGGGAATGTCAAGATCTGGGGCTGCTCTAGGGCATTTCATCATTAAGTGAACCATGAATTCTGTGCTATTCCAGATGATTCTTGAACAGAATGTCAGGCCATCAGTCAAGGAGCTCAACGTGGGCTGAAAATGTATCTTCTAACAAGAGAATGTCCAAGTATTTAAGCAAATCAACCAAGGAATGGCTCATGAGAAAGAAGATTTGTGTTTTAGATTTGAAAAGTCAAAGTTCTAACCTTAATCCAATTGAGATGCTATGGCAAGACTTGAAGTGGGCAGTACATGCTAGACATCCCTCAAACCTCACTACATTGGCTGACTGCTGTAGGGAACCATGGTAAAAAAATACCTCAAAACAGATTAGTAGCTATAGGTGACATTTACTCTAAGTAATCACTGCTAATGGAGGTGCCACATTGAAGGGGTTCATATATTTTTCATGTGGTTTTGTCAAACAAACCACTTTTGTCATACAAACAAAGTAAACAATGAAAATATGATATATTTTGTGTCCTTTATTTGTAATGCCTTTAATACAATTTTGGGTTTGGAAATGGATTTTATGATATTTTATAAAGACATCATGAACATCTCTGCAGGGTTCAAAAACATTCAAACAGCACTGTATAGCTGATTGACAATCATAAAGGACATAGAAAAACAAACCCATTTGGGCTATCATGAAAATGATTCCTCTGGGACCAAAACACTCATAATCCGGCCCATTGTATCTTTGTCCTTCCACACCAATGCCATGGCTAAGGCTTTCAATACATATTTGAGATATGTATTTTCTAATTAAAGGACTACAAGGTTTCAGATGTCTCTCAATCTTAATCCATTTACACTGAAATACTGCCCTGCCAGCTTAATGGCTATAGAATGTCAATTAATACTGCTGGAAAGCATTACGGGTGCAATATATTGGCATTCCTCACCCACAATCTCCTAGCACTCACATGATTGTATGTGTGTGTTATAAAAACATGAACCCATGAATGTAAAAGGACAATGGAAGAGGCTCAGTTTGTTAGTTTGTGCGTTTTTTTACCTGTGTTACAGACAATTGTTCTCTCTCTATTATGCATTATGGAAAGGTCTATCAACATGTGTGTTGTGAAGTTGTACATAGAAATCTAGCTGCTCATGCCAAGCTGCTGTGTAGTTCATGAACATCCCTCCAGATCAGAGCATCTGTCTCTGCATGCAATGGTTGTGAGTTTGTGGCCAGATTTAAACTATGCGTTTTTGTAGAAATATATCTACTTAAATGAAACACTATAGTTTATTTCAAAGAACTATATGGAAGAACATGTAAATACATATTTCCAGGAATCTGATTGGTTCTTGTGCTGCTATGAATAATTATCATTATGATTAAATCAAGGCCTTAAAAGGAGAATTACGGTCAGTTTCAACACGTAGCGCTGTTGTTTGGAAATTTGGAGTGCTGTCAGTAGCGAGAAAAACTAAAACAATTGGTGTTGCATACACTGTGTTGTCCTCCTGCTACAGTTTGCACTCGGTAGGCTGAAACAGGGCAAGTTTTAAATGTGCTTTAAGCCTCTTAACATGTTTGAAATATCATTACAAGTGCCTAGCCATGTGCAGTGATTCCTACCGAGTGAACACAGGGAATCTGACTGCAGTAGATGTGAATGAAATGCAGAAAAGTTGTGCTATTATCAGCCAGTGCACATACCTCTGTTTATTTCCTGTTTTCCGGTGAAGTCCACAATAGTCAATTGTCAAACACATACAATCCAATATTCCAAAATGTATTTCTTCCACAAAAAATACAATTTGCCGTGGTTATGTCCATACACTGACTATGTAGCAACATAGATCAGCCGTAACCTGGCACCACAACTGAACCTGGACAGCTCCAAGTGTTCAAGAGTTTTTGCGCATACGCATAGGTAACTAAGCAATATGAGAAAATGGTTTGAGTTTGTTCCTTTCCAAATTGCGGGATCAAAATGAAGAGATATTTGTGTTTGAGCTTTCACCGTCTACTCCTCTGCAACCGTGAGATTTTACAGTTGTGGCTGGTTGCACTTCAGCTTGATGTGAAAACTCCCTTGAAAACTATGGACATAACCACGGCAAATCGTTTTTTTGTGGAAAAAATGTTTTAGAATATTGGATTGCATGTGTTTGACAATTTACTATTGTGGACTTCACCGGAAAACAGGAAATACACAGTAGTATGTGCACAGGCTGATATTAGCACAACTTTTATGGATTCCTTTCACATTTACTGCAGTCAGATTTGTTGTGTTCACTTGGAAGGAATCACTGCATATGGTTAGGCACTTGCAATGACATTTAGAACATGTTAAGAGGCTAAAAGCATGTTTTTAAAACTTGCCCTGTTTCATCGGGTGCAAACTGTAGCAAGAGGATAACACAGTGTAGGCAACACTGATTGTTTCATTTTTCCAGCTACTGACAGAACTCCAAATTTCCAAACATCAGCGCTACATGTTGAAATCGACCAAAATTCTCCTTGAAGTGAACATTGGGGGGGATAAAATCTCTCTATGTATTTTTATAGAGACATTTTGACCATATTTAATTATTGGGGCGGATGTGTCTGTTTGGAATGAACAAATCAAACAAAAGCAATTGAAATACAACAGCACAATGTATGATTCACGTGGTTCCCACAAATCGAACTGAAAATGCAACTCATAATGACTTCTCTACTCTCAAAACTATTCAACCCCGTGGATAGAATCTCTCACAACAGCACAAATATGCAAAACAGGTCTTGTCTCAAGCACACCTGATGCAAATAATCAAGGGCTTCATTAGTTGCACCAGGTGTGCTTGAGTTGGAACACATGAAATAGCTGAACTGGCTAGGAGTTTGTTGAGTGTCACATTTGACTGCATGTTAGAAACATGTCTAAGACAAAATAATTGTCCCAACTTTAAGAAGAGATTTTTGCCCTTCAAAAAAAAGGAACAAAGATAGCAAAGGCACTAAATGTACCCAGAGACACCGTTGGAATCATGGTTTGCAAGTGCAAATTTAAGGGAAGTGTGGTTACACTACCTAGACCGGGCAGAAAAAAGAAGCTATCAATGGCTGCAACCAGATTTCTGAGATGGCAGGTTGTGAAAAACACTTGAGTGACTACAAAATACCTGCAGCAAGACTCGGTGGCACAGGTACTAAGGTTTTAGTGAGCACAGTAAGGTCTATACTGTATGCAGATGGTTTCCATGCCATAACTCCAAGACACACACAACTACTGACCCAAAAGCACAAGAAAAGTAGTCTCCAATATGCTCAACATCATATACAGATACTACAGAGGTTTTGGGGTTCTGTTCTGTAGAGCAATGAAATAAAACTGGAACTTTTCGGAATGATGAATCAGCGCTGTGTCTGGAGGAAAAGAATGAAGCATATGCTAAAAATAATACTCTGCCCACAGTCAAGCATAGTGGTGGCTCTGTGATGCTCTTGGGCTACTTTGCATCTTCTGGCACAGGAAACCTACACTGTGTGGAAGGCAATATGGATTCACTGAGGTATCAGGAAATCGAGAAAACGTCATGCCGTCTGTGAGGAAGCTGAAGCTTGGGCGCAATTGTACCTTCCAACAGGTGCATACCTATGCAATGATGCATACCTTAAAGTTCATCAAGGCTTGGTTGCAGAAGAAGTCCTGGAAGATGCTACAGTGGCCAATCGCAGTCACCAGACTTGAACCCCATTTAAAAATCTCAGTTGGGATTGAAAAAGGCAGTTGCCGCACACCAACCCAAGATTATTACTGACCTGGAGGCCATTTGCTCAAAAAGATTCCTCGGGAAAGCTGCCAGAAGCTGGTGTTTGGCTATGCATCTCTTATACAGCAGGTCATAACAGCAAAAGGGTGCACTACTAAGTACAAACATGCTTGCCATTAAGGGGATTAATCATTTTGAGATGAGGAAGTCAATATAATTTTGCAATAAATTTAGGTAAACCACTTGAAGCATTCATTATGTTGAGCTATTTCAATTGTTTTTGTTTGATTTGTTCATTGCAAACAGCTAACCGTCTGTATATTTTGACAATAAACCCAGTTTGCAATGATGGTTGAATAATTTTGATTACAACTGTATATGTAGATCTTACTGTATTAATATTACTGGTGTACAAACAAGTGTCCAAATGATGTTTAATAAGAATGAGTGTTACCTAAACTCTCTTTACTTTTTTTCCAATTTCATTATGTAGAATGCGCACTATAACATTTACCAGCAATGAACAGTGAATTCCTTCATGATAATCGTGAGAAGAAGTAATTATAGATAACAACAATACATGAAAGAGAACAGCCGACTTGTTTTACGGCCTCCATCGCTCTTAATAATAGAGAAGATATTCCTATCAAAAGTGAAATGCACTAACATTTCTGGGGTCAAGCTCTTAGCCGCTTTGCTCGAAAAAGAATGTTCCCATCTCACATTGACAGGAACACATATGGGGAAATGTTACAGGAGGGCTGCTGCTATACTTTCATTATTGCAAAAACAATTCTGAAATGTTGGGGGTGCAGGGGTTTAGTAGAGGCTTTGAGGGTTTTTATTTTGAACTTAAGTCAGTGGAAGTGGAAAGACAAACACTTGCTTGAAGACACTTTTTCTCTCAGCTTGCCAATAAGTTTTTCCACAGAATATTTTAAATAAAACATAGTTGGTACTTGGTAAGTAGAAAGTGGCTTGGTGCGCTAATTTTAGCAAAACCATGTCTCATAAAGCTTTAAAATTGCCTAGATTATATCAGTAATAATGAACAATGCGAGCACTGCAGTTCAATTATGTCAGGTGCAATGTATCACAATGTCAATACTTTTCAGTAAAATATTTCACATTAAGAAGCTGTGATATGGAGAGGTTGGGTTATTGACAGGATATCAATTGTGGCATGTTGATGTGTCAACACATTGGCTGAGGAACATCTAAAAATTAATCAACAAAAAACAAAATATCCAAAGCTAATTTACAACTGGAACTGAGAACAAAATACATGAATTGCTGTGAAACCGAGACCTCCCATCTGCTCCACTGGTGAATAGATATACTGTGACCATCTGTGCTTTTTTAACATCTAAACCAGTAGAACAACACGACTACTTCACTGCATTTTCAATGTTAATATATTGTTCATCACTATATAGAATACATTTTTGTTGTTGTTAGCCTTTAAAACATTTTAAAGGCTAACAACACGTGCAACACACCTCAAAATACAGGTTCTGTGAAAAATAATGAATGTAGAAAACCTCTGAAAAAAAAATGCTGTGAAATATGACCATATGCAACGCAACAGCTGTACACACCAACGCCCCAACTGTTAATTTTAACATTTACAGGACAAAGCTCATCAGAATTCCACATCTTATTCGCTTGTCTCATTTTTCTTTTTTCATGAATTTTTTCTGATCTGAGACAGGCTCCAGTCGTTATAGTCAGACTTGGCTAGACCTTGGGTCTGCTCTGACAAATGTTCCAGATTTGATCACCTGCTCAATAATACTCCCCCATCCTGTCTTTTGCTTCATAAATTACTAACTGAGAGAAACCGTGACCAAGACAGAGATTGGGAGAGTGTGCGACAGAGAAAGAAGCCAATATCAAGACAGAATGAATGAAAGCGAGCGAGAGGGGGTGAGAAAGCGAGATGCTGAGCCTTCAATGTCACCTATCGTCCGTTTCACAGTGGCTGCCATCCTCCGTGGATGATTCACATTGTGGGATGTAATTACCAGCGTGACATTTCCTGTTAATTGGGTTACCAATGACTTCTCATAAGGATTTCTGAGGCAAAGGTCATTTCTGGCTCAAGTCAAAGTGTCTCCTTGTCCTTCTCGTCACCCGCACCACCCCACACATACACACACACAGCTTTCAATAGATATTGTGGAGCTAAGTAAATTGTTTGATTGTCAATAGAATTCCCAGGTTGTTGAAATTTCAATGGAAATGACACAGGCAGTAGGTATTTTTTGTTTACCAGCACTATGTATGTTGGTTACCATAGCAATGCCAACATCTATTTTATGTGAACAATGTCCACTGGAACATTCCTGATACATATTTAACACAATACAGAGAATTAGCTGATTGGACCACAAGATGCATGTTAACAAATACAAAGATTTGCTTCTTGTAATGTTGATGACTCATTCTGCAATGATGACTTCATTAAGATTGTTTGGTCATCATCTGCAACCTGATTGAGATAACACACCATGTCATCATTTTGATTGGCTTTTTTAACTTTCAATAGGCCTTCTGTAAGTCCTAGGGGAATTGACACAGGGTAGCCTTCAGGTGTTCATAGACAATTTAATAAAAATATCTGTCTGCCTAAAAACAACAAAATTATAACAAAAGTGTTTTTCTGAAATGGTTGGTGTCCCCGACATATTACTCTGAACATTTCTCCCTTGTCTGTGTGAATAAAAATTAATATCTGGCTGTATAACAAATCTCTGTGCCCATGGTAAAACCTCCCATGGCAACAGTGTACATAAAGAGGGTGAATCAGTGCTAACAGGTTAGCTCAAGAAAAGCTAGCAAACATACATTGTTTATCACATTTGGGGAAAGCGGAACATCATGCAAAAACCATAAAACACTGCATCACGATAGACCAGTGAAGCTCACATTGAGCACTCAATCGCCAATCTACACCAGCTTTATTAACAAAGAGAGGGGTAACACTTTATTTTGAGTGTCCATCTCTAGATGCTCTACATATTATCTGCATACTGTCAACAACATTTTAACAAACTATCTACTAACCCTAACCCTAATCCTAACCTTAACCATTCCCCTTATGTTAAACCTAACCTTAACCATTACCCTAAAACATATTCTAAACTTACCCCTACCCTTAAAATACACAATTAGTTGCTTATCAACAGATGGTTTG
>JACXGM010001086.1:0-41252 GCA_016801145.1 Umbra pygmaea | reverse complement strand
GATAGGTCCTTGGATAAATGCTAACAATACTTTAAAAACTTGCTTTCATCAAGGTTGGAGCAGTGGAAGAAGTGATTAATTAAGACAGAATCCCATTCCTCACCTATAAGAGTCAATAATGCATTTCAATCCCATAGCGATGGTTGAGCCTAAGGCCTCACAAATTGATGACGATGATTTCAATGTCATACTGAGATGATTTGTTCATGTGCAGACAAACGTATACTCATTAGGCCTACTGGAAACTCTAGAAAGGCATGCCAAGGGAAAATGACAACAGACCTTCAATGAACTACAGCACACATGGTGCATATCCTTACAATTTTCGAGGACATTTGACAAGGACTAACATTTTCCCGGCTTCTGTTCTCCCAAAGCACGGCAACATTCACAAGAGAAAATCTGTCAATGGAGGCAGACAGTGGATTATGAAGGTGAGGACCCGCCCTTGATGTCAAAAACTGTACCTGACTGGTGAGACAGAGAAGAGTTATAGTGCTTCTGAGATACACTAGTTTGCTAGTGCCCACATGTGGGCAAAGCTATATTGAATATTGCATGAATATTTTTGTGGTTATTTGAGTAACTTCGTAAAATGTAACATAAAATGTAATTAGTTCACAGGGATTTTGTGAATGTTGATGAAATTACTAATTTGAGTAAAGAACAAAATAATTGTTCAATAAATATAGAAGTACAAATTATTCAATATAACATTTTATTTAAAAAAATCTGACGTTTTTGGTCAAATGTAATGTAACACCTATCGTAATGATCCATGTTGTGTGGGAAAGAGCAGAGACAAACGTGGCGGGATATGAGATTTATCAAACAGAATTTAATATGAAAACACAGTTAATAAATAAAGTAGCCACGATGGGCAAAAAAGTATTATGGAATCAACACACAAAACACAGACCTCACAATTTAACAACAGAAACAACTATATACATAATGATAAATTGAGTGGATGCAGCTGTGGCTGATTGAGAGAGATCTACTGGTTAAGTAGAGTCATGTGAAACAGTCAGGTGATTAAAAGTCTGGGAAAACGAGAACCTGACACGAAATGCAAAGGGGAAGACAGGCAGGTGGCGCCTCCTCAGACGCTCTAGGATGGGGCGACCATGACAATAAATTTAAATAATAAAATTTTGCAATGTTAATATTTTCTAATACAAATAATAATAATTTGAAAGCCACACTTCAAATAATACACGCCAATCTGCAAATGATCTGTAACAGAAATATATTTGCATTGCTATAGAAGTGAAAAAATACACAAACTGTATTCTATTGTTTGAATGGTGGAGTAAATTGTCAACCTTGTATAAAATATAAATTTATATATTTCACAAATACTAAGAACTGCCAATCTTTAGAAATAGCAGAACAGCTTTAAAAAAAATTCTGCAACGTACTTTCAGCATTTTGACATTTGTTTGGCATGTTGATGGCACAAATAGACCTAGTACCTAAGTGATACAGTAGCGCTGGTGACCTCCACAACTTAAAAGCCATTCCCTCGCCTGACGAAGGGTGTTTCCAGGCTGTGGTGTTGGGCTGTCACCAGGTGATAATGGAAGAGTGATAGCTTCTCTAGTTGCCTGACTGTTTTAGTGATTTCACCATTCACTTAGTTTACTTGCAATTAACTAATCAGGCCAGCAGCTGGGGGAGCTGGCCCTGAGTTGTTGCCTAGCGACGATGGGGCACTCTGGCCAGACATGAACGGCTGATGTGTCAGAGTTACTGCCGCAGTAAAAACTGTCTCCCAGCAGCATGTGATTTGTACCTTTTTACCATTGCCAACATAACCGAAGGAAGGCACGTACAGCACTTTGTTTGAGCGAGTACACTTTTATTAAGGAGAAGAGATTGGGGAGAGCATTGGATGGTGCCCATAGTGTAATCATAGTTTATACGGAAGACGTTGTACTGTAACGGCACCAAACCACTGTAAATTGTTTAGGCTGTTATGTCTTTGTGTGATAATACTGCCATGTCCCCAAGGTCTGCTCTGATATTGAATGTCATTATGTTTTTGGGGAATGCCTTTATTATATGATTGTTTATTACATTCACCATGACTTTCTCCTGCTCTTATATCTCCATAGAGACATTAATGGAGATTTGCCTGTAGATATGTTTGCTTGCCAAATTGCAAAAAGTTCAGAAGAGGACACTTCCCTGTAAGTTATAACATCCTTTGTAAATGTAGCTATAGCATTACAGAAAATAACGCACTCTACACTGTGGTTTTGTTCCTATCAATAAATACATTTTAATGCAAACTGATGAACTATGGATTCACTGAGAATTGAACTGATATTTTGTTGAACATTAACAATATAGCTACAGTATATCTAGACTGCATGACTCAAGGAAGTAAATTTGGAGCCAATTTGTCTCTGCAGACATCTCAGGAGAGCAGAGACGACAGGTATAGAAATATTGTTAGTGAAACATAATCCACATTGATTTGTGAAAGATGCATTCTGGGATTTTAAGGTCACTGGTTGTAAAAGTGTCTCAAGCCAGAAAGGGACCCTGAGTATTGTTTACTGTCACATATGTTTTGATCTGTGCTCCATCTTAACCATTTGCTTTAAAACTTGGAATTTCATGACTAACTACAGCAGTGATTTTACATATTGATTATGTACATAACAACATATTACACATCTATCCCAAAGGTTCTAGACTGCATCTTGCTATGTTCCAATCTTAAAGGTGAACACATATGTGTGTATGTGAATGACTACTAAACAGACTCTTAGATTGAATTTAATATGGAAGGTATTGGTGAGCATATATAACTAGTGCTTGGACCTACTGGCCTCATAATAGGCAGTCTGAACTTGCATAGAACGTGCATATGAGCTCCATGTTTTCGTCATTAATAAGTTAAGTTCAAACGTGACTGGAACAAAAAATCTGACTGGAACAAACTAGATTCCACTTTGATGAGATACCAACACTTTTCCCATGGGAGTCTCTGTATGATATCAATTCTGTGAAGCAGAAACCCTCGTTTTTGTGAAGATGAGAGCATGAACCGACAAATCTAAGTTGCACTGTATCTCCCCCTGGCTTTGGGTTCCTGCTAGGAATGCTCGCTTGTTTATTTGTAGATTACAGGGCCTGTTGATTCTGGGAATGTTGCTTCCCCTAACATCAAAGATTGACTGATCTGTCTCACAGTAAGGGACTGTGCCACTTAAGAAAAACTTATTTTACACCCTGTAGAGACATTGTTTTTCTTTCTATAGTTATATGGGATTCCTGCTACTTTGCCTTCTCTTTAGCGCCTCATATAGGTTTCACGTGCCAATCGCTTATAATGCAAAAAAACAGCTGTTCTCATGGCAATATGTAAAAAGAAATCATAGAAAATAAGGATTGTGTACACATTGACGTTTCCAGAGCCATGGAAACGTAAAGAGTTTTACGTTTACAAAACGTAAAATTAATCAGTTTACCTTAACCTAACCCTAACCTTAACCTCACCTTACCCTAACCTTAACCTCACTAACCTAGCATGTTGTGCCTGAACTAAATATTTCCCGACTTCTTTAAATTGTAACTGATTGGTATATTTGTCACGGTCTCCCTTAATAAGGGGAACTGAAATTTTACTTGGTTTGCTCCCCTATATTCATATGATTTCTACCCCGTGTGTATTGTTTTGGTTCCTGTTTTGGTTAAATCATCATGGCAGCTGCATCCACTAGCACAGTTCTGTGTATTTAAGCCATTCTGTTTGTTTTGTAGTTGTCATATATTGGTGATGTGCTTTTTTCTTTTTTATCTTTTTTATAAATTTGCTAAGATTTCACATTGTCATTGTGAAGTATTATTTGTAGAATTTTAAAGGGAAATAATGAAATTAATCCATTTTGGAATGAGGGTGTAACATAACAAAATTATGTGAATATTTTCCGGATGCACTTTAGTTTGATTTCATTACTGCTTGCACGTTTGGCTGAACTCCTCCACCCTCATGGATCACAGTTATGACACTATACTTGGAAATGTTCAGGTAGAAAGGCAATTTAAAATGTACAAAATTTCACATTTGAATGGCCTGTAAAGGCCGATTTGTACTTCTGAGTCAAGGTTACGGCATAGCCTACGCCATAGCTGATTAACTACATCGTACCCTGTGCCGTACCCTACGGTGTAGCTGACGTGCACCTCTCCAAAAATGGAACTACGCATCATGGCGACACAACCACAAGAGCTGTGATTGGTCGGCTTGATTGCATTGCATTGCAGCGCAACGCAGACACCAGTGCAGAATATAAATGCTCATGACGATGTAAGCTATGGCGTATGCCTATGGTGTGGGTTACGCAGTAACCTCGACGCAGAATTATAAATAGTCCTTAAGTCTGTCTACGTAATGCAGCAACATTTCCATTATGTACAGTTACCAACATATTGCCATGAGAGCACATTGAAGAAACTGATCGACCACTGATAGAACAGAAAAGGCCTACGGACATAACAACGGTCTATTCCTCAGTCAAAAATACAAACCAAAACGATGTTCATTAAAAGCCATAGTGTGGTGTGATGTTACCGTGTTAAATCTTTTATTGAGAAAGTGGTGACTGCAAGGATAACATTTATCCCAATCTCATTAAAATGGTACTGAATGGAGATGTGGTTGAATGAAAGCCAAACATTGACAGAATAGAGAAACAATAGAGAAACATTTTTTACACTTGTTTTTCCAGGTAAAATCACTAAGAACACATTCTTACTTTTAACAGATACCTGGAAGAGCCTAGTTTTGAAAAACTGACACAAACATAATGAGATGTTTGTCATGATCCTAAAGCTACAATTGATACAACGGTCTGAGGGCATGTTAGGTTGACAGTGAGATTGCCATTGTTCATTTGAGCCGTGGTGTTAAATCCCCACTTTGTTATTAAATAGGGTTACTACTCAAATGCTATCACAGTGCCTGAGTCGGTGGCTTCATTTCCTGTGACTGCATTTATGTGTTTCTTTCTCCCCTACACCCACCAATAGATTGCCATGTTTACCATTCACTGTAAAGAAAATAAATGTCCGCAACTCAGTAATGCTCGTGTGTAATTTTAATAAAACGCACAGATAGACAGACAACGTTTCAATACTGCAAGGATCTTCGTCAGGTCATGACTTGGATGAGTGTTTCAACTTCTTCCTCTTACGACCCAAACGTCACAAACACAAAAAATGATTAAATATGAATATCTTTCATTCCATCATTACATATTTTTGTTTTTACTCATTTAGCAGACACATTTATGTTTAATTGTTCAAATACAATGGAAAAGTCACATTTTCAGCAGCAATTAATTAAATGTCCTAATGATGAAAAATTTAGGTCATCCAAAATTTATAATTTTTGACTAAATGTCTGAAAAAATGTATGCCACGTTTGAATGAAGGTATACATTTTTATCAAAACCCATGTAAATTCATGCATGTTCTAAGATGTTTCAAACATTAGTGTATATCAAATAATGATTCCTGACATTGTACAGTCCTTTGAAAAAAAGCCTAAAATGCATAAATTATAATAAAGATGAATCGATGTATGTCCAGTGACAAACACTGTGGAAGCACAATTCCTCATTAAAATTCAAAATATGCACTGCAATGAGTAGGAAATCATTTACCCATCTTAATAGCCTTTTCTGATTTTTAAAACATTATGAAATAAATGTACTATAGCTTTTGGAAGCTGGTCAATGAAATAGATAATAGTTCTGTTTTCACTGTGTCATTTTACACAGGTTAGCTCTATGCTTGATTCAGCAAGCATTGTTGAAAAAGGTATATATTGTTAAAGACTTTACACTTGGGTGGTAATTGATTCACCATTGGCAAAACCTCTATCCTTGCTTCTTTGAGTAATCATGGTCATTATGGAAGTAATCCCATTGATAAGAACCATACTGCTGTGATCAGTGAGGAAGTCGAGCTAGGATTATCCAGCCCTATCCAGGCTTTCAGAATAAATGAAAGGCTATTAAGCAGCAATCAAAGTATTATTATCCAAGAACAACATTAAATACATAATTGCTAATGATAAACACTTTAAAGGTGATTTTTTTGTGTTTAGCTATCTGTGTGTACAGGTGGTAGAATGATGCGGTTCAAATTGTGTCCCTGTATTCCAGATTTGATAGTTGTGATATCGGTGCACTCAGTGACCATAGCAACAAAGCATCTTTTGCTCTACTTGGAATGTGACGACTGATTGGTGAGAACACTCACATTACTATGAGCCACGAATAGACTGCTCATCCAACACGGAAGTCTTTAGTCAGATCATGTACAGGATGATTACTTTCACCAACTATACTTTCACGATTGAGTTTACCAGTGCCCGATCTGCACACAAGAAGTCACTGGAGAGCGACATGGTAGGATAGATAATCTGATTTATCTAACCCAAATCCAAGGTAGCATGATGACAATTTGCGCTGCCTCGTGCAGGAGGTGTGAGGAAAGTCAGAGAACCCATAGCCAGGCTCGAACCACTGACCATATGACGTTGACTGTCCTGCAATGCGGCGACTTAAACCTTCAGTATACTCGCTGTTGCCGACCTGGCACACGACAATGTGATGTCATGGGAGCGCCATAACTATTTATACGAGTGCGTGGTGCTTGCGACACTAGTTGGAGTCTTCTCCTGAAAAGAGGTGTCGCAATTGAGGAAAGGCTAGCTGCTTTACTATTTCCACGGACTAGAAAAAGAAGAAAAAAGGTAAACAATGGCAGAACTGGCAGCAGCATTGACGTCAATGTCAACAGTGGCAAAGATGATCTTAACTGTGTTGTTATAAACCATTTACTGTTTTATTATGAACCATAACTGTGTCATTATAAATCGTTTACTGTGCCCTCAAACTCGTCCATGCTTCCTGTTTCTGCTTTGTCGAAAAAACTAAAGAGTGGCGCGCTCTAAAACCTTGCAAGTCGGGAACATTAAGTATACTAAAGGCTTTAGCCCATTACACCATGCGGACCCCTGCAGCACTGATGTTTCTGTCAGAAAGGTATTTTTACTTTTGTATATCACGTGGTAATGGTATTATGCAGGTTATGCTCATGGACAGATTGTGACCAATTTATGTGTGGATAAATGTTGTTGAAATAACTAGGTTCACAGAAATGTATGTAATACATTGTCCATAAATTGTAAAAGACCATTTCTATTCTGTCTTACAGGGTAAAATTAATTGCTGTAAAATGTAAGTAAAAAGGTCTGACCTTGTCCTCAGAGATTTAACCCTGCAGGTTCAGAGCTGGCATCTATTTTTACATTATTTTCAATTATCATCTGAAACAGAATGGGAAGAATTCTTGAGGGAGGTAGGGTTATTTCACTGCCAAATCCATGCCACCGGGGCACTTTACAAGGTTCTTATTATAGCCTAGCTTCAAAACACTGCCAAACACCACAATATCCCTTACCAATATTCACATGCAATTGGTTTCTTTGAAGTTCTTGAACTGAATCTTTGCTCACTTCCTCTAAATTTGAATTTAATAGTGTATATTATTAAACAATGTTATTGTCATATTCATGTAGATATAGTTAATAATCTGTTCTGAGCAAATATTTGAAATCAATATAACTTTTTCAAAACAGTGGTGCATTATTTTCTCGTTACATGGAGCATATCGCTAATGAAAGTTAGATGCATGGCTGAACATGACATCAATACGCAAAATCACTTTGCAATGTCTTTAAAAAAAAATGTCACTTTGGCAATTAAACATAAAGGCACAGTTGTGCGCCGGTGTCCATGATAATTACTTTAGAGATATTGTCTTGTTATGCACCAAATGCTTCTGCGTTTAGTGCGACAGCATCTTAATTATTTCACACTCAAGGGGCATCAAAGTGGCCTGGGCGCCTGCAGTTGATTGACAGATAGATTAATGTTGTCAGGCCCTGGAGACGCATGGTTCATTCTACTTCAAGCCATTGTTAGTGGTTGGTTTCAAGGACGATCAACCCTCCCTCAGTATTACTGGTGATGTTCAATATTAACAGAATTGGAGAGCTATATAGGCTCTGTGGTAATACCAACAGCAGTCAAATTTTGATGAAGTTCAAAAGCTCAAGAGATTTCAAAGGAAGTTTGAATGTTGCGACCACAAGAAATAATGTACAATGTCTACTCATGAAAATGACATAACTGATTAATCAAAAATATCATACCAAAGACGATTCATTAAGATGTCTTTGGGAAAACCTTATTGAAAAGAATAATAGCCACCAGCACAAGGAGAACGACAATATTGAGCCTTTCAAATGATCTAAACCCATTGGTTTCAAAAAAGTTCTGAAGAGTCCTCCTTATCAAACATTCTCAAGTCATCCTTTTAATTGGACAATCTTCCATGCCTTGGGGCTCAACTACTGGACTGTTCCAACTTTAAAAGGATGATTGATAGATGAGCGATGGACAGCCTAGACACAACTACCCAGCAAACAGAGGATATCCTAAGGATGTCCAGGAGACAAGACCTCTAGACGTCTTAATTACTCATTTTTTATTTGCAGGGTGGCGTACCAACGTCTTCCCTGGCCTCCGCCACACTTAGACATGGATGTAACATAGATCTTGATATATTATGCTTTTAATTTATTTCTGGGTTGTTCTCATGTTGATAAATTGATTTTAAAGAAAACATTGCCAAATATTTTACTATTTATTTTTACCCAGCATGCATCCAGAGGTGCATTAAAACTGGAGTAAAATGGCAAACAATGCGACACTCACAATGTCAATTTTCCTTCTGAATGGGCTAATTATAAGGTGGCCTACAGTGAAATCTCCAAACACCATCCAGCACAAGTCAATCTTAAAGTGTTATTTATCAGAGCCCAGGCAGAACATGCCCTGGAGTTTCACTAATGCGTTTGTTATCCTTCCTAATTGCAGAGTACATTTTTAACACTCCAGTAGGTCAAACAGTGCATTGAAAATTGCTTCATTAATAATGACTACATAACCATGTCATGCACTGGGACGGGCTGGGTTTGCTTACAGTCTTCATACTTGGTTCAAACGTTGTCACGTGTGTACAGGGCTGTGAGGCTGAAAGCAATCCTGGCTAGAGGATTTTCTCCCAGGCTATAATACAGTAAGCCAGACATTTCCTGGGTTTATGTCACATTAATACGGTAATCTGATGTGCACATGTCAGGGCCAATCCCTCTCAACAGAGCCTCAGCCCTGGCCAGAAAACAAAACACATATGGACAATTTTCTTATTGAGTCATTACAATTTCTTGTGATCTCATCCGAGATCTTAGTTAATCTCAAACTGACCTGATGGTCTGAAAAAACACCCTCCCAAATAAAAAAAGTGTTATTGAATTTTAAATGTGGTTATTTTTACATGGGACATCTTTGAAAAGCATATTATGCTGGTATGATTGCACGGCATTAGTACTAACCTACACCCTAATGTAGCCCTGTGCCGACTCTGTATTGAAGTTCCCATCATTGCTTGGCAGGTGTGAGAGTTTGCAGTGCCAAGTCCCACTGAGTATGACCTTTATGTCCTCGACCTGGCCAGCACTGCCATCCCTCTAATGGATATCATACCTCAGGCAGCAATGCAGAAATAGTTGCTCTATGACACCTTTTTTTCCTCTACTCAATGAAGATAGAAGTAGAAATCACATCGTAGATATTACAGCAGGTAGTGCTATAGATGTAAATTAAATTAACTGATTCAAGTGCAAAACACTCCGTGCTCTTGCACCTACACTAATATCTTACCACATGACTGGCACTGCATTAACTGCATGCATATACATTTCTAAAGAAATTGCACCTAGAGAATTACACTCTGTAAGTGAAAAGGGATATTGAAATTGTAAATGATTGCCCATGCTTTCTCTCTATAAAGAAACCAATTATTGCCTCACAACTAAGAAACTGTAGAAGAAATGTACTAGGTATGATATTTGACTGCAGGCTAAATCACTGTACTGGCCAACATGAGGGAACACACATCTGCCAGTGACAATCTCATCAACCAAAATAATACGTTTACAAAACAATTTCTGGTCCACACTACAGTGCAATTCAGTCTCTCTACCCACAAAGTGAAAACAATATCCGTCATACTAACCAACTGGAGCACAAGTAAACTCTACAAGTATAAATGACATTAAAATAAATCCAGTTAAGGGGTTCATTTTATCAACCAGTTTGAGCCAGCGAATGGCGATCCAACAGTGTGTCACATCCTTAGCTCACAGAAAACAAAGACTTGTTATTGCAGTCCAATACCAGCAATGCATTCATCCATTCGTTACCAAGTAGAGCAGAGCTGGAGGCTTAGGATTAGGAATGACTTTCACAGTACAAACTTGCTTTAAAGAGTAAAATAGTTGATGTGTTATTCATAGGGTACTTACATAAATTGTGTGTAAGGAATAGCTTATTGAAACTTTGAGAGAATGCATGGGCTCTGATGTACTGAGAATATCGCAAAAGCCCTGACTTAAAAATCTAAATCATTATTGCATCAGATGCTCGATTGAGTTCTGAGAGCCTAGATGTGTGCAATAGTTTCTCCGTAATCCCTCTATAAGATCATGAAGGTCTATATTCCACATGCATACTACCTCTTTGAAATGCCCAAAAATCTGAACACACGCCAAATTGAGAGCTTTCCAAGTGATTAGTGATGAAAAACTGCACAATAGTGTTCCATGTTGGTCATCATAGTGCACTCTCTTGACAGATGCAACGATGTGGTCCTATGTTATTTGCATCAGTCCATGGGTAATTCTATGCATAGGTCACTCACCATTCCCTACTTTAGAATGCATAACAACACTGCATTTATTTCTTTTTTTTCACATACAGTATAATAAATCACTGCTTATTTTATGTAAATTATGAAAAGTCCAACACCATAGTTCATGTAGCAGATGTTTAGGAGGCGCTCACCTTGACTTCAAAACACAAGGGGATTAGGATGTGAAAGCCAGATTGGGCTTGTTTCCCAGAGAATAAGGTGAAAAGGTCCACAGCTCGGAACGTGTGCAACCTCAAAACAACATGTTAGCCCCTCTGTTTCTCATCTGGCTAACCGTTAACCAGCCAGCCATTTGTCCGGACATGGCCAGATGGTATTATTAGCTGTGTACAAAAAACAGCTTCAGCAAAGCTTATATAATTAATTAAATAAATATGTTAATATTATTAGTATTCTTACTACTTACATTAATTGCTCTATTTAAAATCAATATTGATATAAATCAGCAAATTACTTTGTGAGTTGTAAACATTCTCAGACTAAACTTCCCACTCCTATCATGTGAAAAATAATCTTCAAAGACTTTTGGATCATATCCGACATTCTGGTGAGCTAATGATATCTTGCCATAACCTAATAATCACACATAATTACACTCCCGGTGTCTATAGGGAAAACCCCACCGAAAATCATCTGGAGAAATGACCTAAATTGACTTAGTGTGAGGGGACACAGGCAAAGCAGGGAAACATCTGGCCTGCCGCTGTTGCACTGCTGCTCTTCCATCACTATATATGTCATGGTCTGGGGCTGTATCCAAGAGGCTTTTTCGGAAGCAGGAATGTTCTGCTACCCCAAAGAAATTGCCGTTATTGGCGAGCAGAAAATGTTAGGATAATTAGCCCGGTGAGAGGGCAGTGGGGCTTGAAGGATCGGAGTTCCATATTTAAATGTAGCCAGACACAGACTGAGGCATGAGGCAAAAACTTACTGCTTGACAGTACAGCTAAACATCATGAATTCTACCCCAATTATGAATCCAGCCATGTGTGGGTACTAATACTAAATACAAACATGGCAGATAAAGCTGCTTATGTGTACAGTGAGACTAAATAAAGTATACAATACCTTTAACACGATAATAGTGCAACAAACAGCAATGTCTGCTATAATGAGGTAACCAATAATCAATAAAACCTAGCAATAAACATAAGAAACTGTGCTATTGTTACCATTAACCACACTGGTAATAGTTATGTTAGTGTAAGGGGCAGAATTACTCAAGGAAACTGTTAATCTAACGCTAACAATATCTCTGTCAATGAGAAAATGACCACAGCCTGAGCCATAGCTAAGCCGTCCTCCCATCTCCGACATCTCTCCTGTCTCTGCAGTTGTCTTCATTTCCAGACGCTGAAGCTTAAAGGCCAACAGTTCTGAAGGGGAGGAGGGGGGGGCGGGTACGTGCACCCAGTCTTTGCGGCAACTCTAACTAGCTGTCCATTTGCAATCTTCACCTTCTCGCCGGTAGACATTTTTAAAGAGCATTGCCGCATACATACCCCCCCCCCCCCATTACAGCTATTAGAGTCTCCAAATAATATGCTTTTAAAGTGTTATTATTTCTGAGGGTTGGGCGGGGGGGGGGGTGAGAGTGCTCCATTGCCCCTGACCTCGGCTGTGATTAGCATAATTGCATTTCAAATGTGTTGCAGTGAGGGACGTTATCCGACCGCTTCGAACTTAGGCACCCACAGCATGCTGCTCGCCTTCCTGCTGTAACACTATCAGAGCACAGAGGACACGCTCACACGTGGATGGCAGATACTGCAGATGGTGTGATATTAAAGTGACTGGGGCAAAGGGCACTACTGTGGTCTTAAGTAATGGCAAAAGGTGGATGAAGTGGTTTTAGGAAGAGCATTCCTACCACTACTGTAAATACGGTGCTGGATCTTTTGTGTTATGGCCTATTTTACTGCCAATGGTCCTGGGGCTTTTGTTAAGGTCAACAGCATTATGAATTTCACCGAGGAGCACACAGCATATTGTGTATTTAACAAAAAAATAATTGCCTTTGCCAGGAGTATGAGAAAGTGGCCAAAAGTGAAGGTCGGTTCTGTTATTCTAGAAAGAGCTTCACATTATTTTTACCTCCGCCTATAGTGCATCCATAGGTATTTGGACAGTGGCACAACTTTGTTAATTTTGAGCTCTTTCCTTAGCATATTGAAGTTAAACAACGAAAACGATGTTAAAGTGCAAACAGCTTTAATATGAGGGTATTTACATCTCAGGACAAGTCGCGCCTCAAAACATTCGCTGACATGCACCTTGACCCACTGCAGTTCGCCTACAGAGCCAACAGGTCTGTGGACAATGCGGTCAACATGGCTCTACACTTCATCCTGCACCACCTAGACTCCCCTGGAACTTACGCCAGAATCCTGTTTGTGGACTTCAGCTCTGCATTCACAACACCATCATTCCGGCCCTGCTCCAGGACAAGCTTTCTCAACTCAAGGCTGCGTCCTATCACCCCTACTCTTCTCCCTGTGCAACAACAGCAGCACATCCAGTCACATTGTCCTGAAGTTTGCAGATGACACCACCCTCATCAGATAAATTTCAAATGGAGATGAGTCTGTCCACAGGTTGGAGATTGACCGTCTGGTGTCCTGGTGCAGCGAGAACAACCTGGAGCTCAATGCCTTGAAGAGTGGAGATGATAGTGGACTTCAGAAGAGGCCCAGCAGCCCTTCACCCCATTACCCTGTGTGGCTCCCCAGTTAACTCTGTGGAGTCCTTCCACTTCCTTGGATCCACCATTGCCAGCGACCTCAAGTGGAAGCTGAACATCAGCCCATTCACAAAAAAATCACAACCTAGTTAAACCTACCAAAGACTATGATGGTGCACACTGCCATAATAGAGTCCATCCTGACCTCCTCCATCACAGTCTGGTACCCTGCAGCCTCTGCCAAAGACAAGGGCAGGCTGCAGTGCATTATTCACTCTGCAGAAAGGGGGACTGGCTGCAATCTTCCTTCACTACAAGACCTACATGCTTCCAGATCTAGGTGGAGAGCAACAGGGTTTGTGGCCAATCCCTACCACCCCGGAAAAGGACTATTCTGAACTCTTCCCTCCAGGATAAGGTTGAGGTCTATCAAGCCCAAGACCTCCCGTCACAAGAACAGTTTGTTCCTGACAGCAGTAACCTCATGTACATGCCCCAGGAACAAAACTGACACTGCTTAAATCCTGCACTTTATATGTAAAATGTATTTGATTAATGCACAAATAAGACTTGCACCAACAGACTAGAAAAAATACTTCTTTGTTAAAACTTACTTGGCAATACATATCTTTCTGATTCTGATTCTGATATACATGTAAAGATAGTACCAAAAGTACTTTATATAACAATAATCTTAAAGGAACACTTCAGACTCATACACACCACAAAATCATTCTGCCAGTCATGTTTCTGACATGTCAGTCTCTAAAAACATATTCTCTATGCATTCTGTAATTCCCAACTGGGCCACCATAAGTTTCAAAATTTTACTACAATAACACTAGATTCAGGGAAGGCTTTAGGTTGTCTTCCTGATCTTTATTTGAACCACCATTGAATTGAGTTGATTGGATAATGAAACTTTGTATTGAGGAGAATATAACAGATTGCATTATTCTGTTAAATACGTACTGTATCTACATAACACACTTTGGAGAGGGATTTTAGCTTCTGCAATGGCTATTGAAAGTCATGAAATACCTGAAGAGCTTGACTTTTTCAACTTTGATCAATTGTTATTAAATGGTAATATCCAACCATACTTTGTTATGCCAGAATACAGTGAGGAAGTAATACGGCAAAGGCAGGAATGTTATTGGGTGAATCAAGCTGCTGTTATGGTTAGTGGCCACTGTTGAAGCTATTGTCGAGCCTAGGAACAACTTGCAATAGTGGTGGCTTTGGAAACTACCCAGGAATGGCTACAGAGACAGAACATGTTTTTTGGATAAGAGTTGGACAGGGCTCAATTTTTGCTTTCAACCATATCCAGCAAAGAAGATGCTTACATCTGTTCGTTAGATCATCTGAGTTTCATTGCTTACATGGACCAAAGTGATTTGGAAATGCTTTATTCCTTATCCTGAAAAGTATCTAGAAAAACCACCAAGGCACACTCGGTGTGGCTAGCATAGGTAAGTAGCTGGTTAAGCAATATTTACATTGAATTTGTTTGTGTATAATTGGATGAACGCGATGTAAAAGGTAAATAAATAAATGGCTCAGAATACAGCTCAATTTTTACTACTTAGAGCTAGGCACTGTAGGTAGTATAACGCTCGATATACTTGGTGAGAATTCTTCACTGATTTTACCATTACAGAAATGGTAAAAAGACTATCGCTACATTGAACATTACTGGAAGCTATAGCTGATAACCAAGCATTTTCATGGGGGGCAATCTGGGCATTCAGTTCAGTGCATTATCGGTTGTAGCCAATTAGCACACATTAGCATCTACGTATGTGTTTGTGTATAAATGCAACGTAAAATTACAAATAATGGCTCACAGAATAATTCTCAATCTGAACCATTTTGAGCTAGGTGGGTGGTATAACTCTCGATTGACTTGGTAAGAATTTTGTTACTGATTTTACCAGTACTGATACGGTAAAAAGACTAACGCTAGCATTTGATGCCACTGGAAGCTACTCTAGTTGATAAACAGTCATCGTCTTGGGGGAAATGCGGACACTCACCTTGGTGTATCATTGGTTGTAGCCGATTAACGCACATTACCATCCATGCATTTTTTGAACT
Source organism: Umbra pygmaea (assembly GCA_016801145.1). Classification (NCBI taxonomy): domain Eukaryota; kingdom Metazoa; phylum Chordata; class Actinopteri; order Esociformes; family Umbridae; genus Umbra; species Umbra pygmaea. The sequence goes on along the minus strand of JACXGM010001086.1, from coordinate 25,609 downwards.
TGAATAAACACAATGTAACATTTAAAATAATGGCTCACCGAATGCTGCTCAATCTGTACCATTTAGAGCTATTTAGATTGCTCTTGATTGACTAGAGTATTATTGAAGATTTTACTGTAAATGTGTAGTTAGGGAATTGAGAGAAAATTACCATTAACATGCACATGAAATTAACACATTTATAATTGATATATTTCCTTTTCCCTTGGGGCAAGATTCTGAGTTAAATAGATAATTAATAGCTTAATAGAAAGCGTGGAGAATGATCTTATTGATCTTAGTTGCCTCGTAGATATTTAATGTCTATAAATCTGACTCCATGTGTTTATGTGTTAGCTAAGCAAGTTCAACCAGGGCCTCGCGGGCGTGAACTTGGAAGCCGCCAGGTAGCTAGCCTGGACGCTCCGAGCCACACTAGGTATGTAATATGTACGGGCTACCTGTCCTCATGGAATACGCCTGCAACAGCCGTGCGAGATCTAAGGTACATTGACTCGCTCCTAAAATCAGAAATGCTTCCGGAAGCTGAACTGCACAATAGGGGTGAGGGATAAGGAATGCCCAGGGGTGGGCTGAACTTTTCTCCCCGGTCAAATTGCAACACAAAAATCCCTCTTGTGCCGGCTGAGGGCGCCGCTGCGGGTAGTTTACGTCTCAGTGATTACACGGGAAGCCTGGAATAGCTAGCAAAGGGTGTGTGTGTCTTAAATGAACAGGATACTAGTGAATGCAGTTAACAAGGTAGCAAGCATCACCCGAAACTCTCCTCCAGAGATTTACCGGGAATAATTGTAGTCAGACGGAACTCAATATACAATCAAATTACATTTAATTCCAGTTGAAGAGCATAAGAATACAACACTACAACCGGACAATGAAATACAAGTTACATACCCAGAATAGTTCACGTTCTGAAATCCTTCAGCCTACCAAAAACTACAATTATCCTAGTGATCTAAACACACAGCTAGGGCAAAAAGCTTGCCCGGAGAATCGTTTTACGATTTGAACTCGTCAAACATAGTTGAACATAGACCTTATATTCCTCCCGATAACGTGCTCCCCCCTTCCTGCTCAACCCCAATGGGAATCACGTTTCACTGGCCATTGAAAGTGGAAACAAAGGACCGCTATTGACAAAGTTACATTGATGACATTATTCACAGACTTTAGGTCACAAATACAATCAGTACAAAATACAGGCTGTAGACATTTACATTGAGTACAAAGGAACTGGGGTTCCTGGGATGGGACATTTCAATGAAATTGAAATGTCCCACCCCAGGGGGGGAAAAATACGTTTGACTTTGTGGAACTATCCTCCATATTCTGGCCAGCCAACTATAAGTTATCTGTAAAGAGGAACATGACATGTGCAACACAGTGGTATGTGTATACCAAAGGTTCCCTTCATGGGACAGTCAGGAAAAGATCAAATATCATACTATTTGGTTCATTGGCTGGTGTTTTACATTAGGTGTTCAGTTGGTCTTTACATTCAGGCTGTGTGGTCCAGGAAGAGAGGTGATGCTTCACACCTCCCTGCATCCTCTGTATTTGCGTCTCTAAGGAAGCAATAGGTGTGGGGTAGCCAGCCAGGTGCCAGCCAGGTGCCAGCTCTTAATATCTGCATATCTGTCCTGTAACATTTTAAACTTCCACTACAAATGTAATCAGGTAAAATGGCTAAATAAACTGAAGGCTTTATGCTCTGGAAGCTATTGTACGTGCTAGGATGCAGGCACAAAGTTCACTTAGAATTTTGGACCTTGTGGTATTTTAAATGCAAACTAATACAGAAGTGGCAAAAAGATACTATTGTTTGTTTTCAGATACATTTTCCGAAACTGCATTCTAAATGACATAAAGTATATCATATATGGCAATGTTTTTAAATACTATATTAAATATGTAATTTACTGTGGAGCATTCCTTTAAACAAAGTCATCATATTTACTACTTGGTCGCAAATACTTTGCACTCGAGGACAGCATGAAGTCTATGACTCATAGACATCAACAGATGCTAGGTATATTGTGCCAAGCCTGTGCTACAGCTATATTCAGTTCATGCATTTTTGACTTAAGTCATCAGCATATAAATATAATGCTCAAGTTAATTCAAATTGGTTGTTTGAAATTGCTATTCTAGAACATTTCAATTTTTGGATTTGATACTTCCTGGTACAGTAACTATGGCAGTGCTTTGGGTTTATTGTTCTGTTGCATGATGAAGTGTCATTAAATTAATTTTAGGGTGTTTGGTTGTATCTACTGAATGCAGACAAGCAGTTTCTGTGCACTTTTGAATTAATATTGCATCATTACAAAAAAGCCCCTAATATGACATTGTATATTAGAGCTCACAGCTCATGAATGTACATACCAAAAAATCAAGGCTGGGGAAAGCAGTTCAAAATCTAAGACTTTCTTTGATTTCTAATCTAATGTGCCAACTTTCTAATCTAATGTTTAAACTTTCTGACCTTACTGTATGCATTTCTAAATATTGATATAAACACTCAGATAGACATACTGTATGGTAGTGTTCATTCGACTGGCACCTTGTGGAATTGAACCCACAACCAATCCATTTTGTCTGTCTCTATCCACCTACAGAACTCACATCTATAACCTTCATAAAACACTGTATCTATTACAGCACTTTCACATTTGGAAGTGTAATTCCCATAGGTCTATGCCCTCTCAGATAAAATAAAAAATAAAGATATGGCACAATTATTCAAATATTAAATTAAGCACTAGACTATTTTAAGCCTACATTTCATAATTTTATCATAACCATTTTAACAGATTCTACGAGCAGCTGTAACGAAAACGACTCTGAGAGAACAGTGTTGAAACACAGTAATTGTGTACACAAAAACAGGTCAGATCAGATGAACGGTACACATCTCATTAGACAGGAATGAAGTGCTCAGTATGTCGTAAACGAACAATACCTCACAAGGACTGAAATGGTAACGGTAATGGGGCACAGCTATCTAGTATTCAAGTAATTGGGATCTGTTATGTGGGATGCGTTCATGTGATGGGGAAATGCTGGTGTCCGGGGATGGGGGTCTGTGTCATGGGAAGTATTCATGGGAAGCAGGGTGTTGGGAAATGATGGTGACTGGAGATGAAATCTGGGAATTGCTGGAGCTGGCATGGAAGGGTGTTACAACAGCAAACAGTATCCAGCACTCAAAGCTGTTCCCTCCAATGCACTTGTACTGCTGCAGTATACAGTGCATCCGGAAAGTATTCACAGCGCTTCACTTTTTCCACATTTTGTTATGTTACACCCTTATTCCAAAATGGATTAAATTCATACTTTTTTCATGTGATTTTCTTCATTTTTTATTTTTAACATATTTGCTTATACATGAGATTTCATACACACTTCTTTTACATTGTCATTATGGGATATTGTTTGTAAAATTTCGAGGGAAATAATGAATTTGATCTATTTCTGTATAAGGGTGTAACATCACAAAAAGTGGAAAAAGTGAAGATATTTTCTGGATGGTTGATTCAAATCCGACCCTGTGATGAGTCTGTATAGCATCCTTGAAGTATGAGACCGCTGGCAGATGCATGCGAAGATATAGCTTTACTGTGCACAATGGTGGTTTACATACGGTACACAATATTAAAAGTAATAGAACAAACATGAAGGACTATGAGGCTTACTCCAATGATGGACCGCTCGACACTCAAGTGTCGAAACTCTCTCTATGCTTTCGACACTCACTGCATCGGATCAACGTATCGAGATACGTTTCAAAATCACTTCTGGTCACGTGATAAAGTGTGTCGACACACTTTGTCATGTGATAATGAACAATACCTGTGTCGCCCTGGTCAAAAGACACTGACGTATCGGGTATAAAATGAGGTATCAAAAACAAACATTTTGAATGCGTAAGACCTTGGCTGAGAGATTTGTGAGAGTATTGAGAGAGTAAGGGAGTATTTAGAGTATTGAGAAATTGAGTGAGTCAGAGAGTAATGAGATTAGAGTTAGAGTTATCTGTGTGATGTTAGCGGAATCCTGTTTTGGTTTGTTCATATTTTTTTCAGTGTGTGTACTTATGTGTAAAATTTGTTTTGCATTCATATATAGTTTTGTTTGTACTAGCTTAGTGTTATATATAACATATAGAGTTCAGTTTGTATTAGCTGGAGAATTGGAGAATAGGGTGAAGAAGAAAACAAGTTATTTTGTGTGGGAGCAGCTTGATCTGGTCTCTCCTCAAAAGGTTCAGTGTTTGCAATGCCCTCAGCATTTGGCATATTGTAACAACACGTTATCAATGTTGAGGCATCTGCGGGCCAAGCACCCAAAGCTGGCAACCCACCTGCACCCAGTGCAGAGGATGGTGGTACTGCTGTTACTGCCTCAGTGCTACCACCAGGTATGACTGTTTACACAATACCATTCAATTGGTAAGGATTTGTACATAATTCAAATATGTATTCACGTTACCATATGTTACATTGTATTACATATTGCAATGATTTATTGGCTTTATAGGCATGAAACAAGCACTTTGATGATGCACTGGTGTCGATGGTAGTGATGAATTTACAGATGTGGTGGAGGATGAGGGCTTCAGAGCATTTGTTGGGAAGCTAGATCCAGCCTACACTCTTCCAACAAGTAGTGCATTAGAAATCATGGTGTGTGAGAAATATCATAGAACCAGAAGAAGGTGAAGGATGTAGCAGTTCGTGGACCTCAAACAACATGGATTCATACCTGGGGTTTTACATGCCACTTCACCAAAGGAGATTACTTATGTTCCAGACTGCCGGGTGTTGCTAAGTTCACTGGAACACACACAGTCGAGCATATAAAGAATTTCAAAAGATTTGCTCATAGCAGAGTGGGATCTACAAGGCAAAGTGAAGTGTTTTGTTACAGACAATGCTTCAAATATATTTCTCCGTGCCTCACTCATAAAAAAGCCATATTTCATGTTTTGCTCATACTGTAAAATGCCGTAAAAATGGCACTTGGAGAGGCTCCTGATATGGCAGCAATCCACTCAAAAGCAAGGATGATTGTGACATCATTCAAATCTAGTTGTACAGCCAAGGACAGGTTGACGGATGCAGTGGCGGTTTCTTTAGGAGGCCAAAGGAAGCCTCAGAACCTCATAAAAATATATAACATAATTTAATTTTTACTGATTTTGCAATTTCCCCATATCAAAACATTCCATTATCATTTTCTTCTATAGCTGGTAGAGCAAAACAGCGCCCCTCTGCTACTGTGTGGGTGGTGCAGTCCTGTCTGTGCTCTGTCTAGTGGGCAGTAATGCAGTTAAATGCTAGAAACGCTCAAAGAAGGCCAACTTTTCCTGGCCTCCCTTAGAGAAAAACATTTATCAATCAGATTGAGGCTAGGTTTGACCGAGCTCGACATTGAATGGTCAATTCATCATAAAGAAAAAACAAGGGAAGCCAAGTTGAACCTGGCTTCCCACCAATCACATGCCTCAGACACACAACGAGTCAGCTACTATACATAGACATAGTCAGCTAGCAGCTCTGGCAACAAGGGGAACTTTGTAAAGCTAGCTATTGCAAGCTTTCGCCGGGTTTTATAACGCCAAAGCAGAGCACCTAGCATCAGCTACTACATTTACGTGTATGTCAAAGACAATTCAGAATGACATAATTTGTCTATTGATCGGTATACTCTTCAACTTTAGGAATTTGTTTCAACAGTCATTATGTCATCATAATCCGGCAGCATAGGCGCCGATAATGTGCGTGCTCCGAAACCCACTGACAGCTTAAATCTCTGCGATAACTTTTTGTAGCCTTCCCCTAAACCATAATGTTGAACAATTCTGTTTTCAGGTCATTTTAGGGTTGTTTTGAGGCCCCCATGTTGCCACTCTTCAGAGGATATACAAAGAGAACAACTTGAAATTGACCACCTTATATACCTTTTCTCATGATTGGATGCACCTGTCTATGAAGTTCAAGGCTTAATGAGCTCACCAAACCAATTGTGTGTTCCAATTAATCAGTGCTAGGTAGTTACAGGTATTCAAATCAACAAAATGATAAGAGTGCCCAAATTTATGCACCTGTCTAATTTCGTTTTTGATGCATATTGCAGATTTTCTGTTAATCAAATTAACCTAATTTCACTACAGAAAAATAACAGTTTCCTTCAGTTATTTGATAGATCAAAATGAAATTGCTGATCCAAACACCCAATTAATTACAAATGAAAATCATGTAAATTGTCAGGGGTGCCTAAACTTTTGCATATGACTGTAGCTCGGCTTTCTATGGTGCTGAACATGGGAGACAAACTCGAGGAGAACTAGTGAAAATAAACATGTCTTATTTATGAAAGATACTGTTAAAAGAAAACTGTTTTGTGTGGTGAAACACATCAATTGAACTCCTTTTCAAACATTAACACACACACATAACATGCCAATAAATGACAATAAAACATAAAAATAAATTATTGACAGACAGCTCCCTAACACACATAATGACCAAATGCAGGCAGCTGGGTGATTAATTAAAGCAAACATTGGTGAATTGAAATAATGTGGAATGTAGGGGGCGGGAACAGAAATTAAACAACGAACACATGACTGCATCCAAAACATTCATACAGCAATGAAAATAAACAGTCAGGTCCCATATGGAGAAAGGTAAAATCAACATTTTCATTTTATTCCATAATCAATTTCTCCCAAAATCGAAATATAAACATTATCATTGAGGGCATTTATTTGCAGAAAATTACAATAAAATAACAATAAATATGCAGCATTGTCAGATCCAAATACATTATGGATAATGAAAATTAAAAGGGGGTAGGAATAGATAAGTTCTGTACTTTCTACCCCTTTTGAACATGGACAATATTATTTTTGAATTTCATTCGATGTTTATATGGTGTTGAAGAACTAGTTTTTTTATTAGATTTTTTTCTCTACTGTTTACAAGTTTTACTTCTGTTTGCATTTTTAACATGTTCAATAAAAAATATTTACATAAAGAAATAAAAATAAATCCTTACACTCACCTAAAGGATTATTAGGAAACCAGTCCAATTTCACCTTAATGCAATGATCTACTCAACCAATCACATGGCAGTTGCTTCAATGCATTTAGGGGTGTGGTCCTGGTCAAGACAATCTCCTGAACTCCAAACTGAATTTCAGAGTGGGAATTTTATTTTGATTTAACCAATGTTGAGTGTGGCATGGTTGTTGGTGCCAGACAAGCCGGTCTGAGTATTTCACAATCTGCTCAGTTACTGGGATTTTCACGCACAACCATTTCTAGGGTTTACAAAGAATGGTGTGAAAAGGAAAAAACATAAAGTATGTGGCAGTCCTGTGGGCAAAAATGCCTTGTTGATGCTAGAGGTCAGAGGAGAATGGGCCAACTGCTTCAAGCTGATAGAAGGGCAACATTTCTGAAATAATCACTCGTTACAACCGAGGTATGCAGCTATAAGCACTTGTGAAGCTACAACACGCACAACCTTGAGGCGGATGGGGTACAACAGCAGAAGACCCCACCGGGTACCACTCGTCTCCACCACAAATAGGAAAAAGTGGCTACAATTTGCAAGAGCATACCAAAATTGGACAGTTGAAGACTTGAAAAATGTTGCCTGGTCTGATGAGTCTCGATTTCTGTTGAGACATTCAGATGGTAGAGTCAGAATTTGCCGTAAACAGAATGAGAACATGGACCCATCATGCCTTGTTACCACTGTGCAGGCTGGTGGTGGTGGTGTTATGGTTTGGGGGATGTTTTCTTTGCACACTTTATGCCCCTTAGTCCCAATTGGGCATCGTTTAAACCACGGCCTACCTGATCATTGTTTCTGACCATGTCCATCTCTTTATTGCCACCATGTACCCATCCTCTGATTGCTACTTCCAGCAGGATAATGCACCATGTCACAAAGCTCAAATCATTTCAAATTGGTTTCTTGAACAGGACAATGAGTTGCTTGTACTAAAATGGCCCCCACAGTCACCAGATCTCAACCCAATATCAATATGGGCCAACATTTCTATAGAATACTTTCAGCACCTTGTTGAATCAATGCCATGTAGAATTAAGGCAGTTCTGAAGGCGAAAGAGGGTCAAACACAGTGTTAGTATGGTGTTCCTAATAATCCTTTATGTGAGTGTATATAATGCAAGTTAATATTCATTTTTAAACAACACAATACTGTGTTAACTTAGGAAGAGTTCAGAAACCAATATTTGGTGGAATAATAATAATTGTATAATAATATTAGGCTTTCGTACGTCCTGGCATTCTTTCACCATTCTTTCAAATTGATGTTGGGTGACTTTATGCCACTCTTGACACAAAATAAAAGCATTTTGGCATTCTTTGATGGATTGCTACCATTTATCTTTCTTTTTTATCCAGAGGTTTTCAATGGGTTTGATTTAAGAAAGAATTGCACCGATCTCTTGTTTTGGTGGTGGCCCTGGTTTTGGTTATGTTTAATACATAATATTGAATAGATCTATTTTCTAAAACACACTGGTAGTTAGAGGCTCTGGTATTGGTTGTGGTTAATACATAATATTGAATAGATTTATTTTCTAAAACACACTGGTAGTTAGAGGCTCTGGTATTGGTTGTGTTTAATACATAACATCAAATAGATCTATTTTCTAAAACACACTAGTAGTTCGAGGCTCTGGTATTGGTTGTGGTTAATACATAATATTAAATAGATCTATTTTCTAAAACACACTGGTAGTTAGAGACTCTGGTATTGGTTGTGGTTAATACATAAAATTAAATAGATCTATTTTCTAAAACACACTGGTAGTTAACATCAAATAGATCTATTTTCTAAAACACACTGCTAGTTAGAGGCTCTGGTATTGGTTGTGGTTAATACATAACATTAAATAGATCTATTTTCTAAAACACACTGGTAGTTAGAGGCTCTGGTATTGGTTGTGGTTAATACATAACATTAAATAGATCTATTATCTAAACACACTGGTAGTTAGAGGCTCTGGTATTGGTTGTGGTTAATACATAACATTAAATAGATCTATTTTCTAAAACACACTGGTAGTTAGAGGCTCTGGTATTGGTTGTGGTTAATACATAACATTAAATAGATCTATTATCTAAACACACTAATAGTTAGAGGCTCTGGTATTGGTTGTTTGATGGGACCGAGGGGCCCCTGTATAGATTGTGGAGTGAGTATGGAGTCCTGGTAGAAGTTGAGGTGGAGCTGGGGTGGCTAGGTCTGGTAGGGGTTGATGTTTAGCCTGCAACGTGATCTCTTAGAAATCCGTGATACTACCACGGACACTTAACTTCAAAGTCCGTGGCAGTTCCACGGAATGTCCGGAAATTCGGTGAAACTGCCACGGATTTAGAAGTTAAGGATCCGTGGCAGTTTCACAGAATCGCGTGATGACGTAGTAGAGTGTAAATAGCCTAGATTTTGCAGGTTGGTAGGTTGGGGATGGTGGATGGGCGTAAAAACATGCGACTAACATACCAAAGATTACGAGTTCGAATCCAGGCGGACACTAATCTGTTTTCTATTCCAACGCGATGCAGACGTGTTGCAAACATGCTTTTTTATCATTTTTTACTCCCTAAATACAAGTTACATCGAGTTAACAGCAAGGTTTCTGAGTGGTTAAGGTTAGGTTAGGGGTTTGGGAAAGGCTTAAATCGAATTAACAGCAAGGTTTCTGAGTGGTTAAGGTTAGGTTAGGGGTTTGGGAAAGGCTTACATCGAGGCAAATGCAGACTTTTCACGTGGAACTGCCACAGATTTTGATCCGTGTTCATTTCACAGAATTTTCGGCCATTCCGTGGAACTGTCACGGATTCTGATGGTCATACTCCGTGGCAGTTTCACGGATTTCTAAGAGATCAGGCTGGTAGCCAAGGTGTGCTGGTATGAGTTGTAGAAGGGCCATGGTATGGGTGGTAGAAGGGCCTTGGTATGGGTTGAGTTGTAGAAAGTGCAGTCACGGGGCACTTGATGAGAAAAAGGGTTGACATACTCAAACACTTTTGGCCTATCTATCTACATTTTGTATTCACAGTAGATTGTCTCATGGGCCTTATACCATTAGGGGCCTCTGGGTGCCTTTATAAGCAAAACATGTACATTTCTCACATTTTCTCACTGCTGTCTCTTCTGAGAAGAAAATATTTGGCATGCTCTGCTACTAAACACAGTTGAAGGTGACCTGCCCAGTCCATAATCTAAACTGAAACTATACCAAAATTATTTTTACACAGAATAATATGTGATGCACTACGTTACATTACACCGGGTATCTAATCATCGAACTTTGTGAATACTTGGTTAGGAGACATTGGGCAGTTTCCCCTATGTCACTGTGATGAATGGGAACAGAGGTGTGTCTGTGAGTAGAACAAGTTTTTCTCTGGTAAGCAGTGAGCCATCACTCACCTCTGGTCTCCAGAGTAAAGGTGTCCATAAACATGCACATAAAATCACATCTTTTTTTCAGCAGGTGCTACCCTGTCCTTGAAAATGGAGAAGAGTGTCAAATTGGCACATCTTAAAACGATGTTATAGACCAATCCCTTAGGAGATCACTGTTTCCTTTCCTGTCACCACTTCAAGTCGGAGCTGTAGTTTAAAAGACTCTAGATAGAGTGAGTGTGGTGCCACACATTAGAAAAAGGATGCGATCTTGACTGAAAGGCAGCTGTTACCACCACTATCCACTGAATTTGTATTGAAAATGTGTAAATTGATCAGTACGTCTCTTGGTAAATTTTTCAAATGTTCTTAAAAAAACATTGTGAGATGTTATTCAATTTTTTACACCCGCCCTCCCCTCTTTTGTACCCTCTAAATTTGCCATGCCCAATTTCCACTTTAAGCCTTGTCAAATCTGCAACAAACTGCAGGTGCAGGACAGCCAAAGATTTATCACATTTGTCCAAATCTTATCACACTGCTAGTTCATCACAGACATCCTAAAGTGAGTCGATACATATATGGGAGGATTTACACATTCACCAACTATACAAACATACCTGAATTGACCGAGGACATGCAGTGAAGTAAGTGGCTGGGTAGGCAGGATATTTGCTTGCAAATAAAAATGTATTGGCTAATTCTCAAGTTCACCTTAATAAATATATATACAGTATATAGACATACAGTTCCAATCCAAATTGTTCAGCCCACATTGCAAATCAGGTTTATTATCAAAATTTACAGACTTTCAAATGTTTGCAATGAACAAATCAAACAAAAGCAATTGAAATAGCTCAACACAATGAATGCATCAAGTGGTTTCTGTAACAGGGACAGAAACGTAAATAAAACCGTTTACCGTATTTCCTAAAATAGAAACCGGTAGTCAGTTAAACGCCGGGTCTCTGATAGTGGCCAGGAGTGTGGTCAACACAGAAAAAATAAAGGCCGGTCTTAAATAAAGGCAGGGGAAATATTTGTGTGGATAATTTCCTTGGTGCCTTTCATATAATGTGCATTCCAGTTAGGTGTATTGTACATTTCTACCACTTTAATTTAATAGATTTAACAATATATTTATGCTATTTTCAACACTTTGTTTTTTCTGGACTATGGTACTCATCTAAAGCAGCGATACTCACTGCTCCTGCAAGCCGCCATTCCATAGGTTTTTGTTCCAAATCTAATTTAATACAAGCGATGCTACTCATTACCAGGATGAAACACTAACTCAGGGTATTCACAAGTGGGGTTAGACAGAACATTTACAGAATGCCAACTCGCGGTTGTAGGAATTTGTATCGCTAAGTATTATTGTCCTACCGGTATTTCAGTCAATGCGGCTGTATGTTTTACTCAGCCTGGTGTTGTTTGTAGTAACATACAGGTAAATGGCAGTACAGTGAACCCTCGCTATATTGGGTTCACCTTTCATGGTCTTGCTGCTTCACGGATTTGCAGGATGCAGCGGCTCAGTCAGAAGAGCAGTGAAATACACGTCAGTCACTATTTGTCCTACTGTACTTTGTATTTTTTTTCATAATCATTTCTCTCCCGTTCTAATCCAATGACTCGGGTTGCGGTGGGGCGGTGCTGATCTCCACAAATTGAAGCCTTCAGTTCGTATTGATGATTAAAATTATTATTTTACAGTACAGTAGTTATTTGTAAAAAAAACGTTTATACAGTACTTTTATTTGTTAAAGAAATGCTTGGGCCTGTAAAAAGGTTTTGTTCTTTGGTTTCAATGTATTATGGAGTATTTCATTGTATAATAATTGTAAAAAATAATGGTTACTACTTCACAGATGTTGCCTATCAAAGGATCTTTTTGGAACGTAACCTCCGCGAAAAATGAGGGTTCACTCTAACTACATTGGAAGTAACACGGCTCCCCATTCAGTGCAAGCAACTTGAGTCTTCAACAAAGTTTTTCAACTACTTATTGGAACGGTTACAAGAAGTGTTGAGATTGTGTTAACAACGTAATGCAGCAATAAAAAGGCAAACTGGAACAAGGATTGACACTAAAATATTGCCAATTATATTTATCAAACAGAGGGAATTAGAAATAAATGCCTGCCTTTAACAAAAGCCTGCTTCAAATAAAAGCTGGTTACCTTCTGCACTAGAGGTACATAAAGGCCTCGGTTTTTATTTGAGGAAATACGGTATTGTAAAATAGTACAATAGTACACAAGGTTTGGTGAGACAGGGTTAGTGAGAAAGACACGTTGTGATGGCTGAATCTCCGGAAATGTTGCAAGGTGGCGTTCAAAGGGTGTGGTGAGAGGATTCCCAAGTCTAGGTAGGGAAGCGGTTGAAAAGTGACAGTGACAAGACGGTTTTCTGAGGGAGCGATGAGATGATCATTAAAGTAAAAATGTAGGTACTTAGCAGAGGCAGGTGTCTATGAAAAGAAAAGAAAACAACAGAGTTACTGAATGGTAGAAATAACATTAAACAGACAGACTGGATATAAGCAGAGTAACATGATTACTAGCTGGTACGCAAGCTCGAACATACTGTTGTGACTTAACGATCCGGTGGAGGTAGAATGTCAGGTAGTGGCTTAAATGCAGTGGTGATGACAAATCAGGTACAGGTGCATGATTGATAAGTGGATTCAGGTGAGAGGAATGTCAGGCCATGGAATGATCGACACACCCCCTCACCATGCCAAGGAATCAACACCGGCACACACAAGACACACAAACAGAGAGAGACAACACGTAACAAACAGACCTCACAGGGAAGGGTTCATGACAGATTTCCCCAAATCTAACTCATAGTGACTTCACCAGTCTCGTAATTATTCAACCCCCTGGGTAGAATCTTTCACAGCAACACAAATATGCAAAACAGGAGTTGTCTCAAGCACACCTGATTCAACTAATCAAGGTTTTCATTAGTTTCACCAGGTGTGCTTGATCTGTAAAAACATGAACTGGCTAACAGTTTCTTGAGTGTCTTTTGGAATGTGTGTGAGAAACATGGCTAAGTCAAACTAATGGTCCAAAATGTTAAGAGAAGAGATCATCTTCCTTTCCAAACAATGAACATATTACAAAAAGATAACAAAGGGACTGAATGTTCCAAGAGAAACCGTTGGAAGCATAGTTCACACATGAAGCGAAAAGTGGTTACATTACCTGAACGGGGCAGAAAAAGGAAGCTATCAATGGCTGCAACCAGATTTCTGAGACAGCAGGTTGTGAAAGGTGCATACTACCTGCGTACCACATGTAGAAGGTGCCCATGCCAGTCTGCTCCAATATGCTCAAAATCATATAAAGAAACAACAGCGGTTTTAAGATTTTGTTCTTTGGATTTATTAAACAAAACTGAAAATTTTCAACATGATATCAGCGGTATGGGTGGTGGCTTTATGATGCTCTGGGGCTGCTTTGCATCCTCTTGCTCAGGAAACCTGCAGCATGTGTAAGGCAAGATGGATTCATTGAAGTATCAGTAAATCCTAGGAGAAAATGTCATGTCTGTGACGACGCTGAAGCTTGGGCATCATTGAACTTTCCAACAGGACAATGATCCCAAGCATACCTCAAATACCATCAAGGCTTGGTTGCAGAAAAAATCCTGGAAGATTCTACTGTGGCAATTAGAGTTATTATATTTTTGTTCAGTGTATATAGAGCACGTGCAATAAATACAAGCCAAACTACACTCTTTTCACAACTCACATGAATCTCCCGGGCGAAATTAGCTCCCGGGCGTCAGCACACCAACTTGACAAATTATCAATGAACCGCGCCTATTCCCTGTTCACCTGGGCTTAAATAGGGACTCAAATATACCGGCTAATTACAATAAGTAATTAGATCAATCAAGCCCTGATAACTATAAGAAGACCTGACCATAGCTCCAGGTGAACTAGGGATGGCACCAAAGCTTCATAATACACACGCATAACATAAAACAACAGTACTTTAAACTGAAAATATAACTGAACTCTACATAAATAAATATACACAATAAACAGACATGCAGAAATATACCAGTACACATAGTTATACTATGAGTCCAGGGGCCATATTTTAATGATCTAAGTGCACGGCATGAAACGCATGGTGCAAGTGCATACGCCTAGGTGCATTTGACTAATTTGCTGTTAAAATAACAATGACATACTCTGCCATTGACTTTAGACCAGGTTTTTGTTTGTCAATGGTGCAATCACTTTCGAATGCCTCAAGATAGCACTACGCCAACAACTATACTAAACACATCCACATGTTAGACCAGCACACCCATGGGCGCAAATATGGGTGCAGGTGCACTTGCCATTTAAACAATGCTATTCCCGGTTGGGAAATTGACAACGGTGTCGGTCTTAAACTAGCAAAAACACCTGCGTTCGGGCTTTGCGCTGCGTTGTGCTGGGTGCAAGATAGGGCCCCATATCTCAGTTCAATGGCACACCACTCTACTCTGGGATAGCGTGACAGGGACAGAAGTCCAGAGCTTGTGTGTAAGTTTAGTAAGTGATGGGTGAATGGTCCAATCACATTTCGGTATGGTAGTGGGCGGGACAAAAAACATCACCCCTCCAGAAGGCACGCTGACATTGAGCTAGTCATTGAGCGCGAAGTGGGAAAAACAAAGTATGACTTCAATGGAGGAAAACGACATTGTGGCTAGCTTAATAGCATTGCCTTTTTCAAGTCGTGCTTTTGAAGAGAAACTATCTATAATCCGAAAAGGAAGATCAATACCATCATTGGATTTAACTGAAAAGGGTGTAAAAGTGTGGAAAGGGATTATAAGACCAAAAATTACCAACGCTACCCATGGATGATTGGCTGCAAAACAGACAACTAATAGGTTGTATTGTTGGAGTTGGCTGCCTTTTTTCTTCTGAAAAACCCTCGGGCCTGGTCTAATAAGAGATTTACCAGCCTGACCAACCTAACAAAATCAGCCCATCGGTTCCAGGATTCTGCTACACACCTGCAAGCTACGGTGGATGTTTTTGGGGATGACAGAGTAGATGTTCAGATGAACGAGCAGCATCACTACCAAATTTTGGCTCACAACAACAAGGTCAGGCAGAATATTGAAGCGTCTAGTCGACATCAATGAGGTCAACAATTCTGTGAATAAAGTGAACTACTTGGAGATGCTGGATTTTTTTGTCTGCATACAAGGTGATTGTGTGTATGTGTGTGCATGCACGTGTGTTTGTGCGCCGACAATGTGTTGCTTCCATTGTTCACTGAGATTTTTACCTTGTGGTGATGATGATAAAACTGGGTGTTATTGGAGCTGTAGGTCTGAGCTTTTTATCTTTTGTGGTGCTGACGATTAATGTGTGCGTGTGTGCATTGGAGCTGTGTGTCAGAGCTTGTTGTGCAACGTGTAAGAGCTTCAAAAAATCCCCCCCAAACATTAGGACTTTGCAACATTGAAGGCCCAGTGCCAGACCCCATGGTTCGTTGCTGCTTTTAGAGTACTTTAAAGAAACTAATTAAAACATTCAAATAACATGCATTATAAGACTTTGTAGTGACAATTTGAGTTTGCTTGTGAGAATTTCAACAGGACACACCTGCTTTGACCAAAATATATTTAATGATAGATCATCTTCAAAACTCCCTTATCCTCGCAACTCTTTGACTTTACACTCCAGGAGATGTTCGCTAGCTCGTCTGCATCGTTTTGATGCTCAGGCTCAACTCATAAACAACATATGCTCCAAACTATCATGGTTACCCTGGAGGCAGTTTTAACCTTGAGGCTTCCAGAGCAGATGTTGGCAAAAATAACAAGAGAGATAAGACAACAGCTTTGGAAACATGATTCACTGACATGTGGATTGTTCTAGAATTACATTGACATTTGGGCATTAGAGATAATTGACTCAATATTTCTAGATTTCATTTATATATATTTGATATATTGTATAAAGTATGAAGGAACTATACATATTTTCCTATTGAATAGCAGTTAAAAGGAAACACTATGTCATATTTCTGTGAATTTATTGTGTCTCTACAGTGTGCCAAAGACAAGGGAGAACATATATCACTGCAATTAAATAACCATATACATTCACTTACACACTGCTATAATGTTTGTGTAAATGTATCTACAGGTTATTTCATCCCTGTAAGGAAAACTTTTTTCAGGGTTTTATATGCTTGATTTGACAAGAAAATGGTAAAAGATAGAGGACAGTTTTTCCTACACCACCAGGCAGAAAACTATGTTTCCAGGAAAAACATGGGTTCGATATGGAACTCAACGATTTTACATGGAACCAAAATAGGCTATTCACATCTACAGCCAAAGATCATCTTTCAAAGCCGCCTGATCCCAGAAGCTTACATTGAAACACTACACAGATATCTGCCTGGTTGTGATCTATAACACTTTGTTTGGGGCAGGTTAGTGCTTGTATGGACCAATCAGCACCATGTAATAAACTACATTTTTTCTGGGGATGATGGAAGTGGATTTGAGAAGCGTATAGATTGAATTACATTCAAAGAAATTATACTCAACGCCCATTGGAAATGCGTCTTATCCAAAAGCTTTGAATCCAAGCACTGACTGACATATCTGAACCCTTAGGGAACCTTAGTTTTTTTGCAGCGTAACACTAGCTCTTAACCTAAAACAACATTTTAATTGAAGCAGTGCTTGCATACTGTAAGTCACTCATTCATATGCAAGAGTCCTTGTACAATGTAATGTCATTGCATAAAGAGTTTGCTGAATATTTATAACAAGTTAATAATACATCTAACAAATAGTTCAGAGTCAATTTGCAGCTCAAACAATTACAAAGTGGTACCACGCCCATCTTTTTGGTACATAACAGTGAGGAAACTTTGGATCTTTTTTAGATGTATTTTTGGTATTTTATGCTTTAAATAATGAGGAGAGACAGTGGAATACAGAAGACACAGGGCTAGATTTTTTAAAGCCGTTTGCGCCTGTTTCCACGTGCTAATTGGTCGCAAAGACGGACGTAACCGATGCAGGCTATTTACAAACCGGGCGCACTTGGTTTAAATCGCAGATTGCCTGCCACATGAGCGAAAAGAGACAAGTTGCGCTTTCAATATTTACAAAGACTGCCAGGAAAAGCGCGCCTCTATTCTGCAGGGGGAATTCTCAGCCTCTTAAAAGCAGGTCTAAACCAGCAAGCGCATTTTCCTGTGAGTTCAAATATACATCAATGGCAGCAGTGACAGCAACAAGTTCCAAACATAGCATCAAATACACTTGGCACAAAAAAGACAAATGCCTCCATCTGTTCCATTTTTGATAAGCAATTTTGCGATTATTGACCTATATAACACTCTTTAATTCCTTAACCACATCAGTTGGCTTTACATATTAATGATATAGGCTAAACATATATGCCAATTGCCAATTACAAACCACACATAACTTCATTCTCTACAGAGATCTCAACAGTATCTATGCCGTCCACACCTTCCACTTCTTCGGCAATGTGTATTTGCTGCACTACCTCTTCAGTATTAGCGTGTCTATTTTTGTTGGACTTGAACCGTTTTTCCTTGATTGTGCCCGGTTGTACACAACCTTCTCTTTTGTTCTGTGCTTTATGTCTTGCCATGTTTTTTTTACTTCCTCCACTTCTTTCCGTGTAAATGATAACGAGTTAATTTAACTTGTTATGGCAATCCAAACTGTATTTTTTTACAAGGGTGTGGATGTTCTGCCCTGTAATATGTTCAGGTTTGCTGTTACTTCATGCACTAACATGTTAATTTCTTCTTCACTATATTTAAGCTTTCTTTTTCCGTAGGGAGTTCCATGATAAATACATACGAGCCCATTGTTTGCTCTTTTAGAGGCGCGCTAATGGAGGGCGGAGTATGCACTGATTGCGTAATGGGTATTGGGTTCGATAAATACGAAGTATTAAAATGTGGAAGCATAGTGTGCGCTATTCCCGAACTCGCATAAACAGACGCAGCGCAAACTGCGCTAGTGTTAGTAAATTCGGCCCGAAGTGAGCAAAATTTTCATTGGGCCAGATTTGAACCCATGATATAGTGATAATATGCACCACAGGCATGGGTTTAAGTTGCAAGACTACCCTAGGAAACAGGGCTGAATAAACTTTACCACCCTAAAATGATTAGAAAGAACAATGGATGCAAGTACTGAATATTCATTATATCCTCGTTCTAGTATACTGCCGTATATATTGTCCATAATTTTGAAGTTACCTGCACTTTAACTTGACATTTTTAAAACGGCAATTTTCTTATTTTTGTAAGGCTGAAGCAATTTAACAACTGAGCAAAGCCTATGAGGCATATAGAACTCATATACATAATATCATTTATTTCAAAGTAAAAATGAAGCTGGTTTGGAATACTGTATGTTCATTCAGGTGCATATTGAACGACAGAGTGAGGGCTCTGGTAGAAATGTATCATTTAAAGTAGAAGATCATCAGAATTGGAACCCTTAAGAACTGTAATATTTTGCATAATCTCTCTATCGTGCATTTGCATATATTACTGTAAAACTTTAGATTTGTTTCAAGGATATTTCATTGAACCCTAACATAAATGGCAAAGGTGTATATGTATATATTATCCATATAATATGATCTTTGCTGAGAGCTCATGCAGATTTATCTATTCTGCATAATATGCTTGATGGGCTACAGAACTTTCAGTCTAATAAGACATACGTCAGATTATGATTACATTAATCCTTCAAATAAATTAATGAAAAGACGTGATGTGAATTACTTCAGTGTATTAAGCCAAACAAACACGTCACTTAGTCAAGAAAATGAATATTTTAACTGCTTTTAATTACCTCAGTCAACATTTGTCCCTATAATGCGTTAATGTAGTGTTGCTGTACTGTCAAATGAAATGTATAATCAGCAACCTTTTGGAACCTAGAGTGCATCATTTAGCATTCAGCCAAACATGCTGACATGTATTAATATGTATGCCCTGTTATTCTCAGTAAGTTTGCAAACATTCTGTAACTTCGGTAGATATTTTTTCTTCTCGCTATTATATAACACTTTAACAGCAAAACAACATTCAACCTTTTCATGGAAAAATAATTAAAAATGTTTTCCCTCCTGTTAATCGATCTAACATGTCTTATTATAAAATGCAGATAGGCTATATATATACCCATTGTATTCATATAGGATTTTTCAGAAACTAAATGCCAACTCATAGAAACATAGAAACCTTGTCAAACAAGCTAATCTAAAGGATATTAGATAGTGGTAACTATTTCACCCTGACAATTGGCTCCCAGTTGAAGTTCGTATCCGCTACATGAACATGGTGCTTGCCCATGGAACACCAAGAGGAGCTCTTCCTCCCTGCCTTCCGGCAATGCTAAAACCCTCTCTACACTCTTTAAAAAGTCTGTTCAAGTTGGAGCCAATTCAGGTTTTTCTGACCAATGCTATAGGGGAACCGTTCTTTTGGGGATCTATAAAGAACCTTTCCAGCAAGGTGTTTTAGAGGATCATGTTCAGTGTACAATAGAACACCAAAAAAATTGTTTATGAAAGAAGTGTTTATGGTTCTTCATGGCAGTTCATCAAAAATGATTATTTCAAATCCTGTTTTGTTTCTAGTAATACCTTAACTTTAACTACTCAGGGACCGCCCCCTAATTGTCAAATTCTCCCTAAAAAAACATACCCAAAGTTAACCTCTTGTTACACTGGACCTGAGGCATGGACAAACATATGGTTGATATTTTTTTAAAGAAAAGACTTTGACATTTTTGGATATGTAAAAGCAATTCAAATCATGTTGCCTGGCCACATATGTCTAACATTTTAGAATGATTCAGTGAAAAGCCAATGAGCTGTAGCTTTGTTTGTAAAACTATATTTTTAGAAAAAATGCACCATGACGACGTTTAAACCCGGTCCTGAGACGAACAACACATTTCTTTTGTAAATTATCTCTGTCAATCTTCAGTTAAATCTGTTAATCTTGCACATTTTTAAGATCTCTGTTTCATAAGGATGACGTATATGCCAAAATTGCTGAGCTTTTCGGAAACTTTTCACATCTGTCTTTTGATCAGAAGTGCAGGCCCATGGTTCAAATACACTAGGTTTTTCATTTATTTATGAATACATTCAGTAATGTTCCGGTCAAGAAATTGCAATTTTCACATAACAAGATGGAATTAACCTGGTAAAACTATGCTTTCTGTCATTTCTGGGACCCATTGATGCCCAAAAAGAATGATTTATGACTGTAAGTACAAAGTTTTGTAGTAAAAGTTTCACATGAGTGAAATGTGTTAACCTACATTTAAGTAAAATGTAAATGTTTTCAAGACACGTACCTGAGATTAAGTAGTCTAACATTGAGAATTTTATAGCTACACTTGAACCAATATATTTGCTAGAATCCCAATATTCTAAGATTTAAGAACATATAAGACATTTACAGTGCCTTGTGAAAGTATTGGGCCCCTTGAACTTTTTGACCTTTTGCCACATTTCAGGTTTCAAACATAAAGGTATGAAAATATATTTTTTGTGAAGAATCAACAACAAGTGGGACACAATCATGAAGTGGAATTAAATTTATTAGATATTTCAAACTTTTTTAACGAATAAAAAACTGACAAATTGGTCATGCAAAATTATTCAGCCCCCTTAAGTTAATACTTTGTAGCGCCACCTTTTTCTGCGATTACAGCTGTAAGTCGCTTGGGGTATGTCTATCAGTTTTGCACATCGTGAGACTGAATTGTTTGCCCATTTCTCCTTGCAAAACAGCTCAAGCTCAGTGAGGTTGGATGGAGAGCGTTTGTGAACAGCAGTTTTCAGTTCATTCCACAGATTCTCGATTGGATTCAGGTCTGGACTTTGACTTGGCCATTCTAAAACCTGGATATGTTTATTTGTGAACCATTCCATTGTAGATTTTGCTTTATGTTTTGGATCATTGTCTTGTTGGAAGGCAAATCTCTGTCCCAGTCTCAGGTCTTTTGCAGACTCCATCAGGTTTTCTTTCAGAATGGTCCTGTATTTGGCTCCATCCATCTTCCCATCAATTTTAGCCATCTTCCCTGTCCCTGCTGAAGAGAAGCAGGCCCAAACCATAATGCTGCCACCACCATGTTTGACAGTGGGGATGGTGTGTTCAGGGTGATGAGCTGTGTTGCTTTTACGCCAAACATAATGTTTTGCATTGTTGCCAAAAAGTTCGATTATGGTTTCATCTGACCAGAGCACCTTCTTCCACATGTTTGGTGTGTCTCTTAGGTGGCTTGTGGCAAACTTTAAACTACACTTTTTATGGATATCTTTCAGAAATGGCTTTCTTCTTGCCACTCTTCCATAAAGGCCAGATTTGTGCAGTATACGACTGACTGTTGTCCTATGGAAAGACGTGCCCACCTCAGCTGTAGATCTCTGCAGTTCCTCCAGAGTGAGCTTTGTTTGTGAAACTATATTTTTAGAAAAAATGCACCGTGATGACATTTACATCCGGGTCCTGAGACGAACAACACATTTCTTTCCTGAATTATCTCTGTCAGTCTTCAGTTAAAATTGTTAATCTTGCACATTTTTAAGATCTCTGTTTCATAAGGATGACGTATATGCCGAAATTGCTAAGCTTTCGGACACTTTTCACATCCATCTTTTGTTCAGAAGTGCAGGCCAAATACACTAGGTTTTTCGTTTATTTATGAATACATTTAACGTTCCGGTAAGAAAATGCTATTTTTAGATTCAAGATGGATTTTACCTGGGAAAACTATGCTTTAAGTCATTACTGGGACCCTTTGATGACCAAAAAGAAGGATTTTATGACCGTAAGTAAAATATTTTGTACTAAAAGCTTAACATAACGTGTGCTTAACATAGATGTGTGCTAACCTGTATTTCCTAAGTAAAATGTAATTGTTTTGAAGACGCGTACCTGACATTAAGTAGTCTAACGTTGTGAATTTTATAGCTACACTAAAACCGATATATTTGCAAGAATCCCAAGATTCTAAGCTTTAAGAACGTATACGACTTTTATATATATCCTAAAAATATTTCTAGTTGGCATTTCTGGGTTTTTTTTGATAAAAAAAACATTACTGTTTGCGATATGTGTAGTTGAAACTCACAGCCATAACATTGTGAATTTTATAGCTACACTAAAACAGAGATTTCTAATAGAACCCCAACATTCTAAGCTTTAAGGAAATATAAGACTTGTATATCTAACCTAAAAAATGAGGGTGCTAGCCGTGTTTTCCTTTTGCCATTCAATATCATTTTAGGTACAAAAATGGCTAGTTGAGTAAACAAGCTAACAGCTTTTGGTACTGGCTGTTAACGTCACATTATGATTAATAATTATTTCATTTTCATAGCTATTTTAAAACTGAGATATTTGCTAGAACCCCTACATTCAATGCTTTAAGGACATATGAGACATGTATTTATAACTTAAGTATTGCATTTTTGAGCTTTGTTTTTATTCCTTAATGCATTTACTATGAAGTGAAAAAAAAAGTTGTTAGCCTTGTTTCTAGTTTGACATTCCATTTAATTTGAGGCACATGTGTACAAGGCACGTAGCTCCCATTATGAGGGGAAATCATTATTTTTGTTATAGCTACTGTAGAATGGTGACATTTGCTACATTCCTGAGTGTCTAAGCTTTCTGTAGATATATAACATGTATATATAACCTAGAAATAGGACTTGTGAACTGTGATTGTTTGGACTTGTGAACCAGTTTTTGGGGGTGGTGGGGGGCAAAAATCTCCCGCCAGCGGGATGGTGCTCCCTAAGTAGTTAAAGCTTGGGAAATCTTTCTGTATCCAAATCCGGCTTTAAACTTCTCCACATCAGTATCTCGGACCTGCCTGGTGTGTTCCTTGTTCTTCATGATGCTCTCCGTGCATTTAACGGACCTCTGAGACTATCACAGAGCAGGTGCATTTATAGGGAGACTTGAATACACACAGGTGGATTGTATTTATCATCATTAGTCACTTAGGTCAACATTGGATAATTCAGAGATCTTCACAGACCTTCTGGAGAGAGTTTGCTGCACTGAAAGAAAAGGGGCTGACTAATTTTGCTCACCCAATGTCAGTTTTTTATTTGTTAAAAAAGTTTGAAATATCCAATAAATTTCGTTCCACTTCATGATTGTGTCCCACTTGTTGTTGATTCTTCACAAAAAATTACAGTTTTATATCTTTATGTTTTAATCACACAGGAGGTAGGGGTTAAGAACATTCCTGACCGGGGGTTGCGCACATGGGCAGCACTCCACGTCTCCTCGACGCGCCGGAACCATTCACCCACCTCGGGACTCAGTCTGGCTTGGATGCCACTGCAGCAGAACAGGCTGAAAACCCAACACACATTGGAAAGGGGTGAGAATGGTAGAGGAGTAGTGCAGAGAGATTTGGGAATACTCAGCCCAATGCAGAAAATGTGACCACTACCCCGGCCTGTCCTGGCAATATGGACTCAAGAAACTACCCACTTCTTGGTTACCACACTCCACCTGCCCGTTGGCCTCCAGGTAGAAAGCGGAGGGTGAGATTTACCATGAACCCCAGACTCTCCATAAAGGCTTTCCACACACGAGAGGTGAACTGGGGGCATTGGTCCGACATAATATCCTCTGGGATCCCATAGTGCCGGAAGACATGTGTAAACAGGGACTCCGCAGTTTACAGGGCGGTAGATACTCCAGGCAGAGGGAGGAGATGGCAAGCCTTCGAGAACCTGTCCACAATGGATAAGATCGCAGTATTACTGTCAGATGATTGCAAATCAGTAATGAAATAGATCAATAAGTGTGAGCAAGGCCATTGTGGAACAGGGAGAGGCATCAATTTCCCTGCAGGTAGGTGCCTCGACACGTTACTCTGGGCACATATATCGAGCAGGAGGAGACATACACCTTCACATATTTGGTCAAGGATGGCCAGCAGTACTTGCCAGCCAGAAAGCTAAAAGTGTGGTCGATACAAGGATGACCAGAGGAGAGGGTGTTATGAGCCCAACACAGGAGCCTATTTCTAACAGAACCGAGTATGTAAGTACGCTCAACAGGACACTGTGCAGGGATGCGCTCACAACATGAGTGACTATACAGGCATGTTTCCCTGATGCATCGATTCAGAAACGTATGTTTCAATAGCCTACGTCTCAGCATACGACAGAGGATACACATGACCTTGAGGTAGCACCGAATCAGGGATGGAGGTTTATGGCACAATTCCAGGGGTGATGGGGAGGTCATTTGGATGCTTTTTGTTTTAAAAAGGCATGCGCCAGGTCTGAATATTCAATTGGGATGGAAGTGTCGCAGGCAATGTCTAAACTTTCCACCATGGTGGCCCTCAGCAAAACCAGAAAACACACCTACCCAGGCACCCGTGCGACCATCCATTAATGGACCTACGAGACCAAGAAATGGAGGGGTTATATATTGATACCCAGGGGTATCCTAACACAAAGGGATGTGAGGGGATGTCAATGAAGTTAAACACTATATTCTCCCTGTGATTGTTTTGGCAAATCATGGTGATAGGCACAGTGGTATGTTTAACAGATTCTGATCCCAACGGTCTACGGTCTGTAGCCTGAATTAGGGCTGGGCGATATGGGTGAAAACTCTATCATGATATAAGTGTTTCATATCGGTCGATATCGATAATTATTGATCTGTTTTATGACCTATTCAGAATAAGGATCAGAAAAAAAAAAATTTTAAATTTAACTTTCCACTGATTATATAGGTCCTTCTCAAGAAATTAGCATATTGTGATAAAGTTCATTATTTTCCATAATGTAATGATAAAAATTAAACTTTCATATATTTTAGATTCATTGCACACCAACTGAAATATTTCATGTCATTTATTGTTTTAATACTGATGATTTTGGCATACAGCTCATGAAAACCAAAAATTCCTATCTCAAAGAATTAGCATATCATGAAAAGGGTCTCTAAACGAGCTATTAACCTAATCATCTGAATCAACTAATTAACTCTAAACACCTGCAAAAGATTCCTGAGGCTTTTAAAAACTCCCAGCCTGTTTCATTACTCA